>JARKIC010002299.1:0-67699 GCA_029378375.1 Mycena olivaceomarginata | reverse complement strand
TCCACCATCTCGCCGGCTCTCCTCTGCTATCTCGTCTGCCGTATTGTCTGTGCCGCGCGGTGTCTTTTACATCTGGGCTGGCTCGTGGGCGGGAGGGCGTCAGCGTAGGTCAGTCCCACGGTCGGGTGTCTTGGTCCAGGAGAGTACATTGCACCTCGTATCTGTGTCCTGCGCCGCACGGGCGTGGGCGCTCAGGGCCGGCATCGGATCTTTTTCCACTGTGTCTGCATGTGTGGGCTTCAATGTGAGCTGGACCTGAGCGGCCGGGGAGGCGCGGGGAGTCGGTCCCATCTCGTCTGCGTCTGCTTTTGCATTTTCCTCGCATTGAAAGTTTCTGGGCTTCTGGGCCTGCTCCGACTTTTGTTTCTCTCTCGTTTCTTGCCGTGGGGTGCGGTGCATTTGGGATGTGGACAATGAGATACTTATTGCGCGTGCCGCGGTGTGGGATGGCTGGCTAGCCGCCATTGATCTCTCCTCGTTCAGGTGCTCGGTGCCCTGTTCCTTCCATATTTCTGTCTTTCCTCTTTCTCCATCTCACGACCCTGGTGAAAACAAAGGTGCAATAAAGGTGATTGACACCTTTGTGTCCACGATCTGCACATATGCGAACCATATGTGTTTTGATGCATATGGGTTTTCATATGCATCGATCTTTGCCCCCAGTGTGAAGCGGGTACATGTACACAACATTGACTTAGGTAGCCAGACAGGTTTGCTAGCACTACCCTCAGTCTAACCCAGGTAGACAGACCCTCTGTCTACAGGGGGTCTGAACGCAGTGAGTTCAGGATGAATGTATAGTGGTTACCAGTATGATGTATCTCACAGTAAAGGTAATAGTGAGACTCACTGAGAGCATCAAAATGACCTCAAGAATGCACCCTCAGCTCAGCAATATTCCTACCAACTGGGTTCTGGAATTGTTTATTGGATTTTGGATATGAATTCACCTCGCAGGTAGCACTGAAAATGGTAGTAAATAATTCACGAGATGAGAACAACTCAGTCAAGTACATGTCCTACTTAATGTATGTACAACCCCAATTCTCAAAACTAAAGCAATTCTATTGGGAGCACAAGCACAGTTCGGTTGGTTTAAACATTAGGGTTGATGGAGCAAAATGTGGTTTTCTTGGGGAATTGCACCATGCTCAATTTCAACGGTTTGAGAGCCGAAACAAAAGCAGGTGGAGGGTGGCCATGGAGCTTGGCCCAGATGCTTGTTGGCTCATTGATACATTGGGAATTGGAGTCACGGGAAGGAGGAACATCAAGTCCAACTGTTTTAAACCATCACAGTTCCAACTGGGTTCAAACTGCACAGTTAGAGACAAGTTCTATGGGAGAAAACAATCATGGTTTGAAGTGTTTAAACCTAGGGGTCTCATAGGACACAACGTGGTTTGAACCGGAACCCTGCTAGGGTTCGTGGCCTTCGATGGTGAAATACCTGCTTTGGCCATGCACTCTTGTTGGGTATATAGTGACACAGTTCAAGCTTTTACAGACCAGCCGACAACAAAGCAGATCTATGGTACCCCAATTGGCTTCAATATTTGCTGCTGGGCAAAACCTGATTCTTAGCTCTAGTATCTGAACCCACCCCTTCAGATACCTAGTCCTTTCCCATGTATTCTATCACGTGCATTCTTCTATTTATTTTACTGTAGTATTTCTTCTGAATCCAATTACTTGTATAACCCAATGCGTGCATTCAAGACCAAGTATGAAACTATGAAAGCCAACAAACCGTGAACAAGAACCACATGCGTCGGTTTTCTGAGAAAGATGCATGAGAATCTGCATACCCAGACACTTTGCGCAGGCAGTTTCTCACAACAGATCCTTGGCAGGAAAGGCTCTTCATGCAACACAATAAATGAGATTCTTTTTAGTAGACGGTGAGAAAGGCAACTTCTGATTGCATGTCCCAAACACATGCATACAACAGTTTCCTTGCCCAGTCCTTGCTACCCAGCTGATCTGTGTAGTAAACTAGTATTCAGATAGAAGGATAGGCAAGCTCTGAAAGATCTCAGATAACCTGAACTGAGTGAGAAAATTATTTGTCTGTGCTCGGATTGTAACTTGTGCTTGCTTGTCCCAAACACAGGCATACACAACTTTGCTACTGAGGGATCTGTGGCCAAATATAGAATGCAGAACAAAGGGTAGGTGTGTTCTGAACAGTCTTAGATATTTCGGTTGACTGAAAAAAATATTTGCCCTGTGCAAACTCATGATTACATGTCACAAGCACGGACATACAAGAGTTTCCTTGCCCAGTTTTTACTACAGCTGGATTCGAGGGCTACACTACAAATCAGGTGAAATGATAGGTGTATTGTGAAGGGCCTCAGATACCTGAACTAACTGAGAAAATTATTTGCCTTGTGCTAGGGGATCATAATTGTGTTTGATTGTCCCGGATGGTATGCCAGCTGAATCGGAGAAGGACACCGAGCCCAGTGCCATTCCCACATGAATTTCTCGAGGCTTTTCGGTCCTCAGGGCTCTAAAACACTCTGGATACAGCATACAGAGCAATAAGACAACCCCAAAAGCATTAAGTGAAATTCCCTGTTTTGGTTATATACCGACTGGCTCAGAGACAGTACATCTGGATCTAGTCCTGTTCCCACATGGTTTTCCCACAGGTTTTTTGGGTTCTCAGGGCTCTAAAGACTGTGGATGCAGCCTACCAAGGGATAAGAACAACTGCAAAGCATTGAGTGAAATTCCTGGTTCTGTCAGAGACAGTACATCTGGATCTGCTACCACATGATTTTCTCACAGGTTTTGGGTGCTCAAGGCTCAGAAAAAAATGGTGGGCGTGTTCTGAACAGTCTTAAATACCTGAATCAACTGAACAAAAATATTTCCCCTGTGCAACATGTGATTACATGTCCCAACGCTGGTATCCAAGACTTTCCGGGCCCAGTTTTGCTACAGCTGGATCTGAGGGCCAAACTACTAATCAGGTTAAATGATAGGTATGTTGTGAAAGGCTGAACTTACCACATCAAAAAGTTGCCAACCCTGGAAATGCTGGGTTTGAACTTCTAGGACTATACTATCAGCTATTCCAATACTGGGCATAATTTGGTCAGCTCAGTCGATTCAACCAATATAACACATTATCGTTACAATCCCAACTGAAACTGGTTGCTTTTCCCAGCAGCAACCCAGTACCAAAGCAATGAAATTAGGCTGTTGGCTGCTGGGTTGAAACCACGCCATATGAGCATCCGGACCCGACCACTTTCAATAACCGAAAGGTATCACAAAAAATCTAATGGTTCTTAAATTTTTCTATTGGAATTACAGCATAAAATGGTTACATTCTAGAGCGGGACCTAATAAAAACCGAGCATTTCTTCAGCCTCCGAATGACCAAGAACGAGCATATGTAAACATAATTACTCGTAACATACATACTTCGGTAATTTAATGAAGGCTGGTAATAAATTAAGTGAGCAACCGCAAAACATGGGGTAGCATCGATAGTTGGAACATTCGAGAGGATGTACTCGTCGCTCAGTAGAACCATCTGGCTTCATTTAGCCAGCCGTTTGACAGCGAGGTGAAGACCTTTGGCCCCCCTCGTTATCAACGGGGAAACTGTACTGTCGACAGACGTGCTCGGATGACGTTGTTCTGGCGCAGAAAGCGAAAACTTTGCCAGTAGCTCGGTGAGGATCACCTGCATCTCCAGGAGTCTGTAAAGCATAAGGACAGAAGGAAAATGGGTTAAAAAATCATACGCACGCAAACCGCCATCCTGGGCACACCCGCGGTCCGCCCAAGAACGATAATCTGTCGCAACGTCAGCCAGTATGAGAGAGAGGAAAGCGCACATACAATTTTGCGTATGGGCCAAGTGCTGGTCCTGTGCTGGTCCCCTTCGAGCCAACGAGAAGGTTTGAACTCATGTGCATCTGAACCCCATAGAGGTTCTGTCTATGCGAGAGTGAGTTCAAGATAAAATTATATGTAAGATGAAGATACCGCTGATACCAGCCAGCGCCAGGAAGATAATTTGACCCTTGCGGATGGGGAGCTCGCGGATGTGCGTGCCACTGGATGTTTTGATTTCCGTGGAGAGGGGAAGAACACATCCTCAGTTGCCATCCTCTCTAATATCGGAGCAGCCGGGGTCAATCTGCGCGTATATCAATAATTGAATGAATCTAGCCAAAGCTCTGAATCAAACCTGAGAGTTTCCTATTCCAAGTTATATAAGCCTCGAAAGTTCATTCTCATTCTCTGGGATGATTGGGTACCTTGAGAAGTGCATTGAGCAAGGGCATGTCATCGTATTCCACTTCAACTCCTTGCCGCTTGTGCGCCAATATTTCTTGCCGTAAAGAGTGTTGAAAGTCGGGATGGAGCGCCAGCTCAAGAAGGGCCCACGACAGGACATTAGCCTTAGGGTCGCAAGATCAATGGTATCTCAGCCCAAAAAAGACGCTCGAGACGAACACTTGTGTCCTGCCCAGCTACGAGGAGCAGCGGTATTTGGTGTACAACTTGAGCGGGGTGTGACTCCCGTTTTGCTGGAAGCCGCAACTACTTCGATGTCAGCGGAGAAATGGAGACAACGCGGAACATAACGCACACATGGTACTTAGCAAGTCATTTGTCTCGCTTTGATTCAGCCTGTACTCTTGAATTTTCTGTTCCATGATTTGATCGGTGATCGTTTTGAAGGTAAGAAGCGCTCGGGTCGGTCCGATGGGAAGATGAAGTGAGAGGCGCAGCATAAATTCCGGAATATATGTGGTCAAGAATTCAGCCACAATACCTGCTCTGGTGCGAACGAATGCAGCTCCTCTAAAAGATGCACGGGATTGTGAGATTAAACTGAAGATAAAACGAGTCATTAAATTACTCACAGAATATCCAGATGGGTGCGTGCAAGGGGGTGGTCAGGATTCTGAACAGAATCGACTGGAAAGCCGAGCGCTGCGGTACAAATGATGTCCAGGGTGCCGTGGTTCATCATTTTGGCGACATCAAGTCGGATTGAAGAACTAGGGGAGCACAAAATCTCCCACTCATTGACCATCTTCATGGAGCGTTTGCATATGATCAATATACCGGACAGGTGGGCGTACCCTGTTTGCAACATCGAGAAAAATAGGCAAGAAGTTACGGACACCTTGCCCCGAGAATCCAGGACCCATGTCGGCCCGGATGCGGCGGTGTTCCTCCCCTGAGCATCGTGATCAAAGTCTTATCAGGCAATTGGACGAAAGAAGAACTCACCTACAACACAAGCAACATTATCGCTAGTCATTGTCACATTCCCAATCTTCCGGCGAGCGGGAGGATAATCGAACGACGGATTGTTGATAATATTTCGGAACGCTTCGAGGTCTGAAACGACAAGGCGATCTTCCTATGTGGCATTGCAATGAATATAAGGTGACGGGGCTCAGGCCAGAAGAACTCACACCAAAACAGCCTTTCACCCCGATACACAGCGCCATATTGCTGCTGCCAACGGAACTCGTAGTCGCCGTAACTGTCCGCGCAGAGTAGTTGTAGCATGTTGCCTGACGAAGACGGATAAATTTGTTTGCCAGCACTCCACGCAACGAGAGCAGACGTGCCATACACCCAGGATGGAGACCTTGGGCCCGGAAGAGTTCCAAGGATACGTGACGCGGATGAACGACGCAAACCATATGAAAGCTGAGATGACAATGGTGCAAGCTCCGATACTGGCAAGTAGCTGGGATGCCATTGTGCGGGTGTGTGTCGAAGAACGGGGCCGTCGCTGATTGATTACCAGCCAAACGCCCAGTAATTATACTCTCGATCGCCCGGAATCTTATCGGGATGTAAATTGGGTTTCAGAGGGTGGCTGAAGGTCGCTGAACTTGGAGCTACTCGGAGGTGCGGTCACCTGCGGTGTGCGGAGTCAGAGAGGCATGAATTATGATGGAGTCATTGCCGCAATGCCGGCAGCAAGCTGATTGTAACACATACACCGCCAAAGTGCCGACAGGTTGCCAACGGCTGGCATGCTCATGCGGGGGACACCTGTTTGCGCAACCTGGCTGCATCTGGCCACTGTGTGGCAGACAGCTGCGTATCCCAGGCATTTTCCACAGGTAGCTTCCACCTATCCTGCCAGCTTTCGAACATTGGGTCAAAATCTGAGTTCCAGGCAGAATAATATATGAATTTTATGGTCCTAATCTGACATTAAGTAGTCGCTCTCTGAACCGTCGAAGCATTCCCCAGCGTCCGAGTCGTCCAATGAGTCCGCCGCAGTTTCCTCATCGCTTCCCGGCCGGTGTCGCTAAAGCCTTTGGGTTTGGGTAATTTTGCGCTTGCCCCGATTCGCAACCATGGAGCCTGCAACCGGAACCACCCTCGCGAGCACCCCGACCCTTTGTCCGCCTCTTCTTCTTTGGTCTCCCCCCATTCTCGTCATCTTCCTCCTCGGCACGCTTTCGTTTCTCGGCTGCTGCTTTCCGGTTGGCAAGCTGTTGTCGATCGTGTGTCCCGAAGCTGCGCTGCGAGCTCGTGATGTTTTTTTTGTCGATCTGGGAAGAGTGGAAGAGGAGCGAGTAGATCTCGCGGAAGGGTTGCTCGTAGAAGATGAGCATTATGGAATGCCAGAGAATTAATGAAAAAGCGGTCGAGTGGTTTTTGTGAACAACAAAATTCTCTATTTGATCGGATTCAACGCGTTCTTGCATTCGCAAACGTACCCCGCTAGTGTCGCATTGGGCAGATTCGCAAGTCGTGCTGAGTGTTGAATTTAAACTTGATGTTCTAAAGACAAGAGGTACGAAATTAGCTTGTGTTTTGATTCACCACGTAAATGTATAATACCTTGCTCGTGGCGATGGAAAATGTCACTTCAGAGTGTCGGCGTACCAGGACTGGCACACCGTATGTTTCGTCGCGCGAAGAAAGGACCTGAAAGACTTCCAGCACCACCAAGACTGTACCGACATTGTCGACGAGAATATCCGAGATGCGTCCGGGTATCACTGAGTCCAAGTCCTGGTTGATCTAGGTCAGATATTGTCCGAGTAGTTCAAAATCGCTCACCTGAGCAGTCGGAGACTGCGAAAATACCCAGGAGCCAACGAAACACTCCTCGAGTGATTCACTGATGACCCATTTACATTTGTCCATGTCGACTCGGGGGCTGTACAAGCCATAGTTTACTGCACGAGCAGCAGTGGTTGTATGGAGCAGGTGAGTGACACTCTCCTTTTGACCTCGCGTCAATGGCATGATTTTAATATCCCCTGACAAAGGGATGGATTAATGGGACAGCGCGGAAATCAATAGACTCGCATACCGTGCTTGACCAGTTTCGGGTCAGTCCACCCAAGCAATTTTTGAAGAACGGGATGCTTCTCCAAGAAATCTCTAACACCACTACCTGCCCTCTGTGTCATCTCGTCTCTGCTAGAACTCCACCATCCGCCAGTGAGGCGGTGCTTGAGTCCTTCTTGATCTGCCAACTGCCGAGCAATATCTCGGCTTGGGGCAAGGTGATTGGACAGCACCGAACAATGTCGGAAAACTGTGTTAAATGACTCGAAGACCTCGGTAATAACTCCTACTAAAGGACCGAACTCCGCCACGTCCTCGCCAGCGTGCACTAGCAAGTGATACTTGACTTTGGAAATGATCTTTGAGGGATCAATCGTCCCGAAAATGTCAAGCACATTTGCGACCGCAACTTTGAGATCGTGCTGTTTGAGCAAATAAGTGAGTGCAGATTGCGAACGAAAGAAAAATACCCGGTATTCGTCGAGATTGCGGATTTCAGGGAACCATAGCAGCGCCAGCAAGCTCGCCGGTGGCTCTCCAAGCCTTGAATTGATCGTCGGTGGACTAAATCCCGAACATGGAAAAGATTGGTCTGAGCGATGGTCTTGAATTGACGACCAATCAATGAGCCGGCATACTGCATGATGTAATTAGCGCGTATTGCGTGAATCGACAGCCCGTCTGTGTTGGTTGACTGGAGGCGTAAGGAATAGGTCCGCTTCTGCTCAGGCGACCAGGAAGTGTGTGAGACATGCCAGATATACTTGACCACCCCAAGCAATATTGTGTGCAAGAGTTCGATGGGTGTGTCCTTGGTGGGATCAAAACCTAGAGATAATGTTTCTTATGCGTGTACTAGAGGATGGGAGGCGCTTACCCTTCATTGTGAGAAATGGACTATATATCCTGTCTTCGTTGTCGACCGTCCATTGTGTTAGTTCGGCTTCAATTTCCTCAATCGGACGAGTCGGTTCAGCCTTCCTCATCTCTTTGAATCGAGACAGTAATTCGTCGATAGTGAACTGTGTGTATGCATCCTTGACTCCGGTTTCAGTTTGCAAATCTTTAACATGTTTGATGACACCTGAACACGCTAGCTTGACTTGTTTCTTCAGTTCCGTGATAATTAGCTCTTTCGTGCGTGGTTTCACCGGCCTGAAGAGGTTTTCGGACCGTTAATATGAAATTGATTGCATGGTAATCATCCACTTACCTCAAACAGGGCATGGTATCCCTCATCGGTGGCCTTCTCCTTTTGTGTTCCGCCAACTCGACATTTGCGACAAAGACAATTTCCTTTTCCGCCGATATGCGCCGATATCTCACTTTGCATGGGATTATCGGAGGGCCCTGCATTGACGTAAATGGCAAAGCACACGGCGTCGCCTGAATCATCTTGAACTTCGATTGGGTTGGTATGTGTTTCCCTGAGCCTGTTTAGCTTGAAGTATTGGCTGAACAAAGGACTCACTCTACTGCTTGTTTGAACTCGCAAAACTGCTCCGAGACCGTTGCATTGGGTGATGTCGAGATGAAATGTACGTGGAATTCCTGCTGCAAAAGGTGCCGAGGAAGATTCCGATGGGTCACGTACGCATTCCAGTGTTTATTCCAGGATTTAGACCGATTTCCGGAGACATCATCGCTGAAATAATCGACGAAACTGGAGTAAAAAGGACGGCCAGCCGCAATGATTCTCTTCGGATTGGGCATACGTGTGGGGTACCCGGATTCAATTGTGGAGGCTAAATGGCCATTCAGCTGAGAATTATGACTGCAATTATCGAGTCGTACCTCCCCATTCGGAAGTTGAGAGGCCTGTTCAAGATCATAGTAGTTGTCCTGTAGATCCTCGGCGCAGATAAAAACTGTTCTCTCATCCATGATTGTTGCCTCTCCCTAGTGGAAATGGCTACGTCAACAATTTTTTTCTGCCAGTCAGAAAACCCAAACCTGTTCATTAAATGTCACAGAGAAGGTGTCGGTCCAGACCTTGTTCTTGTGAGTGACCCAGCGCATTGGAACGATGAATCTCCCGTCCCGGAGGCGTGCCACTTCGTTGACGTAGTAGTGCGAGAAACCAGCCGCATACATTGGGCTCAACATATCAAGATCCATATTTTTGCGCCATTTTTGCGCGTGCCAAATCTCCCGAATAATACCATCTTCTGGAACCTCAGGATATAGCTGGATCATCTTACGAGTCGTGGGATTTGTCCAATCCTAGGATTCTGTCAGCCTCTGAGTCTGCAATATTGATTTTAACATCAGATACATTTGCGATAATTGCTCGGGGGGTCGTTCATGAAAAAGACATTTCCCTGCGCAGATTTACAGGGAATACTTGGAATTCCGCATTGACCACGAATTTTTTTCTGGACTTGTTCGGAGATGGTCAAATGACGGTACGTCTTTGCATCCAGCTTCTTGCAAGATCCACAGGAATACCCGCATCAAAGAGCTGGAAATGCGGTGTCTAGGAAGATTGTCTAACGTGTCCAGAAGAAACATCTATTGCAAGATGAGGGCACACAAGTATCCATACATTGAAATCATACCGTCTTTGAAGAATACGGAAACCACTTTTGCGATGCGGCGCTGGTGTCCTGCGACGGATGTTGAATTTCACTGGGTTCTGGGTCTCGGACATCTGAGATTTTCAGGCAAATGGTCAATATATATGTATATATCTCTCCTTTCGAGCCGTCGGAGGTTTGCCGCACTGGCCGCAAGGAGTGCGCGTCAAGTCCCGATTCGGCAACTCGGTGATCAAACGACACATGTGACCAAACACGAACCATCGCGTCTCCCCTCTCGAGCTATGTCGCACACCATCTGGGACACGCTCTGGTGCCAAAAGCCTGGGCAATAATCCATTCGACCACAAACACAATCCATCAACGACTCATCCGTCTCGTCTCGATCATCGACTTTCAAATAAAAAAAACTCACCACATTGCGCATGATCTCTGCAAGAAGATCCTCTTCGTCTTCTTGGACCTGGTCTCTTGCATCCTCGCCCCCAAACCCCAACAGCCTCGCCGTTGCATCAGGGTTCCACAAGCCGAAGACATCGGCTTCTTCTTGCAGCCGCCGACGTTGTTTCTGCTGGTCCTCGACGTCGTCTCCCACACTGAAATCGGCGCCGTTGACTCTATAGTTCTCCCACATGGCTGTCTCCTCCGCGCTCATTGACTTCGAAGACGCCGATGCCACTGGCCGATGTGCTGCAAACTGGATCATGCGGAGCTCATCCGTTGCGGAAGCAGCCTCTCTCTCTCGCTCTGGAGCTTCTTCAATCTCGCCTCCCTCTCCTGGGTTTTGATGCTCGCTAATGCGACTGCTTGTGAATGAGCTGAAGTTTTCAAGTGTGCCACTGCACTGGTGACTGCGATCCCACGAACACCGCTCTTCTGGGACCCCCTCCGCACATACTGTACACTGCACTTGAGAGGCATCCTGCTCTTTCGACCTGAAAACTACCACCGTCGCTCTCCTCAAACACTACAGTGTCTAATATTCAATGGGACATACCTGGTCGAGCGGTTTTTTCGGTGGCATCGTGTCAAAGAAAGAAAAATGCTGTTCCTGGGGCTTCAATCGGGTCTCCAAATGCACAATCTGATGTTTTATTTGAGCCTATTCGACTGAATTCTCTCGGTCGCATCGTTTCAAAACAAGAAAATGCCGTTCCTGAGGCTTCAATCGGTCTCCAAATGCACGAGCCGACATTTTATTTGAGTCTATTCGACTGACTTTGTCTTGCGCACCTTGGAGACAATCGCACCCGAATTTCCAAATCTGGAACCCGCAAAATCTATAAGTGCGAGCAAATGGGCACACTTTTTTCTCGCAACTCATTCACAATGTCCTCTCGTGCATCCACCCCCGTCAGCGACGACGACGACTTTCGCTCCACCATGAACGCCATGGCGCAGAGCTCCCCGGCCGCACCTCCTCCCACTCAAAAGAGGAACCACGGGACCATGGCCGGCGACAATGACGACTCCAACTCCGACAATGAGCAGCGCGCTTGTACCGCACCTGCACCTATTCTCGCCAACCAAAATCTCGTGGCTGCGACAAAGCTTTATGCAAATAAGAAGCGTCTTCGCGTCGAACAAGCCACTGAGCTGGAGCTCTTCGTCAATGTGAGTTGCATCCACCCTCTACTCAAACATATCTCATTCAGGTTAAGGAACCTGCTCCCCTTCGAGAGGTCAAGCTCCTCGCGAATCTTTTCGCTGTCGGGAACGAGCTTGGCAAGCTTGTCGCCTCTAAACCCGGATTTGAGGTTTCCTCCGATCTGAATGTATGTTCTCCTCCTTGCTGTCACGGCCGTGCGCCTCAACATGAATTTTTAGACCAATATAGTCAAATATGCGCCAGCCGTCCTCCTTTCCAGCAAGATTACATCTACAAGGGCAACGGGACCACGAACATTCTCTTGGTATGTTTGCTTTCTTTTCTTTTCTTGTGTTTGTGCCAATGCGCTCGGGTTTGAGGCTATCCTCAAGCAGTACCGGTTCGATATGCCCGCTGGTTTGGAGAATATCCCCGCCGACTGGGAGAAAGTTGTTGAGGCCGTCCAAGATGCACTCACCCAGCGGCGCTCCAAAATCAAGAAATCGGTAAGTTATACATGATATTCTCGAGAACTATTTCAACTTGTTGTGACGCTCTAGATTCGTGCCAGCCTAAAGCCCAACAAAGACGGTAACTTTGCGCCGAAAGAGGATCACCTCAACATCTTCGACCTCACCCAAAACATTGTCAAAGGTACACAATGTGCTGTCAACGTTGTATTGTGCGCGCGTATTGCGCTTATGGTGTGTCTTGTCTATTTTATTATTAATCTCTTTTCTGACCCGACCAATGCAGCGCAAGGTCTATCGCAAGCACCCCGGAGTCAAGTTCTGGGACGAGCTTGACAAACGTCTTGCCAAGATCCGCGCTGAGGCCAAGGGCGACATGAAACAAGTCACCAGGTATTATTGAATTTCAATTCCAATTCATCTACTTACTGATATTTCGTTTGCGAGTAGAGCATTCCGCCACATCCTTACAGAAGATCAAGATACACACGGTGCAAAGACCTACGAGCTGGACGAGAACACCGTGGATACATTCCAGGAGGGTGTCGACGCTCTCATCGAGGCCGGCGCGAAGGATGCATTGGGAAATGCGCGACGATGTGTAGATGCTATGCCGTAGTACGAACAAATGTAGAAGTGTGTGAATTCTATAGACAATGCTTTGGTTTCCAGTTCTTAATGGATTGAATGAATCGGCGGCGGGTGCACGATGTATTAAATGTTTACGACAGCCAGCTCACATGTGCTACCACACCGGCATGCCATCTTTCGTTGATTGCTGGCCGCCAGCCAGGCCTGGTCCCACGGTGTGTCTATCCATAATAGTCCTGACCTCTACCTGGACTGCACCGAACATCAGCCAACGGCGACATCTAGCACACATATCGGGAGCAGGTGGCGGGCACCTGCAGCCCCAGTGCCGGTGTACATACAAACATCGGTCGAATTTCTTGAATACCACCATGTGAAGTAAGTACCTCGGCCGAGTAAGCACCCAGCATGGTATCGGCCGTTTGAAGTTCACTTTTGAAAATCAACTTTGACCAAGTCCTCTTTTACGGCACCCGTTGAACGGGTACCCGTCCGGTCCCGTCGGCCATTTTCTGTCCTCTTGCAACGGACGGTTGATGGCTCGACGGCCCGACGTCGAACGGGTCGGCTAATCTTGCGTTGAAAAAAGCATTTACAAACTTTACTTCCAACAGAGCATCTTCTTATTTCAACCGATGTGTGCCTTATCCATCTCTCATATTGGAATCTACTTTCTTTCGCCGCCAGAAATCCCGTTCGGCTTCCAAATGTAGTGCTTGGCAACTACCGAAAATGATTGCCGCAGAGCGGCAGACTTCAACAAATCGCAAACTTGACCACGACATTCAATTTTGGGGGTTTTCCCGGATTGAGAGCAACCAACGGCATCTAGAATGCAATTGATGCTAGGCGAAACATGTGAATTGCTCATTTTACATGATCTGTTCGTCACCGAATCTCCCATTTCAGACTTTCAATTCAAAAGGGCCACAAAGCACGTCAATCAATGCTTGATTCGCCACTCGAGGAACTCTGGGACATCACAGACGAGGAAACTGGTTATAATCAAGCCGTCAAACCTGTTACGGCCGATTGCCGTCGGCCGTCCCGTTCCGTCAGAGATCTGGGAAATCCACTGGACGGCCGTGCCCGTAACGGGTACGGCGCGCCGCCCCAGGAAACGATGATCCACTGGGGGTGTCAAGATGAGGTGTGACAACGGGGGCAAAAAACTGGAGGACAACTACCCCCTCGTTAGTGGTGGACGCAATGAGCAGATAGGCATTGACGGGGGAGTAATCGGTGGCACCGGTATCAGGGTCAATGTTGAACGTGTTGCCCGAGTAGTTGAGAATATTGATGATGGTCGCTGCAGAGGCGAGAGAACCAGTAGCGGTCGCAAGAGAAATGAGGTGGAGTAAGTTGAACGTTGTATTTTTCGAACTGATCTTGTACTTGGTGTTCGACGTGCGGAATTGAACTGAACTGAGGTACTCGCGGAAAGAAGGCAGACTTAAATACTCAAGTCCACGTTCGAATGGCAAACTCGATACGTCTGGTTACAGTTGTTTTCCGGCGCAAGAGGAGTCCTGGTCGAACCATTGTCAATATTCAGCAATACAAATGGTGGAGAGATTATTTCGCCGGAGGGCATTTGGCAGGTGTAGATCCAGGGCATACAGAAAGGCATGTTGTCGTTAACCATAAAGATGCCTTCCGGTCAGCTTCAGTTATTAGAGACTCAGAAGGGTTCGTCGTTCACGGTTAATCAAAGGGCCTCGGCAGACTCCCAGACTCAGTGTTTGTGGGGCCAAAGCGGGGGTGGCTTGTTTTGGGGGAGACAGCGTATTGCTATAAGTAGTAGAGGTGTATCCGGCGATCGTATAGCAGCCGGTTTGCGGAGCCGGACTGGTGTATAAAGCCGGCAGCGGGGAGTAATGGGTCTTGTCTGCCCCGAGACACCGGTCGTCCGTCGGCCCTCTTCGAAAACAAAGCTGCCGTTCCCGCTTGGACGCGAGACCCGAGCTGCGACAACATTGTGCGAGCGAGGCGTGGATTTTTAGGTCAAGCCATCGTTAGCGCCCGAGACCTGAGTTCAAATCATGAGAACTGGCATTGCTCCGCCGGTTAAAAGCCAAAAGCAGGTCTGCTAGATGCGGCCGATTTCTCCAAGGGGGCAGGTCTTGTTGTTTTAACTCGACCAAGAACCAGCAAGGCCAGATAGCGTATCGCCAGAGTATAGAAAGCTTGAGAAAATCTCCGCTTCGTGTATTATTGCGCCTAGGGTGAATCCTCGCTGGATGACGGTTTTCCGCAAGCCCGACTCGGAAATTCCCAAAAAGGAAGGCATGCCAGCTTCTCCAGCTTCTCGATCTTCTTCCTCCTCCTTACAACCACCATCTACCTCTACCTCTACCTTTACCTCGACGCTCACCCCACCCCTCACCCGCCGCAAGATGGCGCCTACGTCCCCCACCTACGACCGCCTCGAGGCCGGCCGGCCCTCCAGCCCCAAGCTCAAGTCTGCGAAGAGATTCGGGTGGAAAAGGTTCGCGCTGGGCGCGGGGCTGCTGCTTGCGCTCGTGTGGCTGTTTGTGCCGAGGGAAGCAGCAAGGGATCTCGTTGCCAAAATGGGGCTCCAAGTGGGATCCAGGTGCGTTTTCGGTATGAAATGGTGGGTGGCATGCTGACGAGATGAATCGGGTGCAGTGAACACGCCGTATGAGGGGAAGCCGGGGACGGACAAAGGTGAGGACTGGGGATTGCTTAGACTCATTCGGAACCGGAGGTTTTGGCTTTGGTGACGTGGTTGCCGACGTTTCGGTCGGCGTGGCTTGTGGGTCGGCCTCGCAAGCGGGGTGCTGGCGCGCCGTTTCTCTGAGAGGGTGGGCTGCGGCTTGCTGTCCCCCGGGATGCTTCTCGGGCTCAGGACTTGTGCAACGTCTCCGCGCGGCTAGTTCGGATGTATCGACTCGACGCCCTCCGAAACCGTCGATGACCGATACATGCAATTCTGCCACTCTGCCACTGAACGTGCCAGCTTGTTTTCTGGCCCGCGGAGGGCTCGCAATCCGCCCGGTGCATCGGTGTCACTCTATCTCAGATTCCTTCCGCAGCGGAGAGCATTTTTTGGCTTTCGGAAACCCCCTCGCACTGTCCTCCCGGTCTGCCGCACGTGGATGTATGCGGGGTTGGACGTACACAGTCGGTGCGACGTCTGCGGTGCATCTTATTTTTCGGCGGGGCGCGCTCCTTCACTTCTGCTACTTCGGCTTCTCCTACTTCTACCTTCTGTTTCCATTCTCCTTTGGCGGGGTGCACTGCAGCCGCCGTTTTCTGACCTTTTAATCCTGCTTTCGTCCGACGCACATGCCGTCCCGAGCGCCGCTACTATCTTTCGGGACGTGAGGGAGGCACTGTACGCTGTTCTGTTTAACGGCGCTGCGTTGGTCTGGGCTTTGGAAGCTGCTTCCATCATTTTCATTCCGTCGGCTCGTGTTCTTTGTTCTTGTCGTCTTCCACGCGACGCGACGCGCTGGCTATGCGAGACAGACAGCCAGACAGCCTAGACCGCGGAGCAGGCTGGCTATGTTATCTACGAACGAGCGAGACTAGGGCCACGGTGTTCTCCCTTCCTCCTCCCGCTTCCTTCCGCCTTTCCCTCTTATCGTCCACCTCTCCATATTCCATTGATCGTTATATGACGCTGACGACTCTTCTCTGCTCGTCTAGGCAAAGCACCCCGTACGAGGGCTCGCAAGGTCAAGGACAAGGTGGGCGTCGTCTTTTTTGTCGCTTTCGCTTTCGCTTTCGCTTTCGTTTTCGTTTTCGTTTTCGTTTCGTTTTGGGGTTTTTCTCTCCCTGTGTTTTTAGGGCTGCGTGCAGGGATTTGCATTTCGTGGTTATTGCTCTCTGTACGGGCAGCCGCCCTGCCCTGGGGGGTTTTTCTTTTCCTCTCCTGCGATGCGCGGGCGCAGGGTGGGGTGGGGTCGGCTGGTGTCGGGACGAGGACGGGCGAGGAGAGGAGACGGCTGCGTGCAACGAGTAGGCGTGCGTAACGGCGGTGGGGAGGGGAGGGGAGGGGAGGGGATGGGGTCGCACGTCTACGATGTGCGCGCGGAGGCGTATCATGTCCGTGTATGTCTGGGTTTTCCCGAGTGTACGGCTGATGTCACGGCGTGTCATCTGCGCGAGGTGGGGTGCGGCCGAGAGCGAGGAGTGGACTATGTGGGCCTGGGCGTGGGCTCGTCGTGCATCGAAAGCCGGTATCGGCAGTGTCGTCCTCAGTGGTCGCCCTCGGTGGTCGCCCGTGGGGCGGTGTCGCGTCTACGACGTGTCGTGCTTGTCGTTCGTGTCCTGGTGTTTCGTCGTGCAGCGTATTGCTCTCCGCGATGAGGTCTTACTGCCGCTTGCATGCATAGACTTTTCCCTCTCCTCTGCTTGTTCTGTTTTGAAAATTTACCGGTGGAGCGCATCCCTTGCTGTCTATCAAATCGATACTGGGCCCTCGGGATGCTTTCGCGTTTCTGAATTCTGGTTATGAGCGTGCGGGTCGGGTGTTATATGGTCGGGACTGTTGCGGAATGCGGGGGCAGTACGGAACAGAATTGAGAGGACGGGCGCGAGCGGTGGTGGTGGTGGTGCTCCCACCGCTTCCTCGTCGGGCGGTGCTGGCGGTGCTGGGGCGCGGCTTCCTTGGTCTCGGAGCGGCCGTGTCGGCGCTGGTGTTGCAGCTAGGCCTGGAGCTGGAGCTGGCGCTGAGGCTGATCGCATCGTGGTGCGCCGGTGCGTGCTGCGCACGATTTCGGGCGTGGCGCGAGGCAGTTTATCGTCCCTCTGGCGCGCAGGCTTCGTCCTTCAACACGGGTTAGCCCACCCACGACTATCTCAGGTGAGACGTTCTCGTGGGCGTCCGGTCGTCTCATCGGCGCTTGATTCTACTGTGTCTGCCTCAGGGGGAGAGGACGGGGCAGCAGAGGGAACGTATGCCGAAGGACGAATGATGCAGGGGGCGTGGAAATCCGGCGCGAAGAGGAGAAGAGGATTTACTGGCACTGACGCCGGTGCCTGCTCGCTGAATCCGCAGTGGAGCGTCTTACGACTGTTCTGCTTCCACGGTTTGCGGTGCCCTCTGAGGAACACACGGGATAGCTTTGTTGCTCGTGCCCCCACCTTGCTGTATGCTTTCATCGATGTTTTTAGCCACTCTTTGTCCTTTCTTTCCATCCCCATTCACCAGCACTGACCTTCCATCTTTCCTTGTAGATGTCCCGCCAAAACGACCACAGACGGGTATGTCCTGCAAAGCCCATCTCCTTTCTCCGTTAATGTATCCTTGTCTAGACGCCTCCGTTCCCGCCTCCTTCAAAACCGATCCCGATCCTTCCTCCACCCCGCACTGCACCAAACCGCACTCCCCCTCCTCCCCCCTCGTGCAATACGCGCTCATGCTCGACGCTGGCTCTACCGGCTCCCGCATCCACATCTACAAATTCAACAACTGCGGGCCCCAGCCGTCCTACGAGTGGGAGGTCTTCCGGCAGACCGAACCCCGCCCAGGCGGCGGCGGCCTCTCCGCGTACGCCAGCAACCCAAAAGAGGCTGCGGCGTCGCTGACGGTGCTGCTGGACGAGGCGATGCGCGTGGTGCCTAAGGACCTGAGGAAGTGCACGCCCGTGGCGGTCAAGGCGACGGCGGGGCTGCGGCGGCTGCCGGGGTCGCAGGCGACGGATATATTGGCGGCGGTGAAGGAGCTGTTGCGGTCGGGGTATCCGTTTGCGATCTCGGAGAAGGAGGGGGAGGAGGCGGCAGTGTCGATTATGGGCGGCGCAGACGAGGGGGTGTTTGCATGGGTGACGGCGAATTACCTCTTGGGCGCCCTTTCCCCGTCCTCTTCATCGAAACCGACGTACGCGGTGCTCGACCTGGGCGGGGGGAGCACGCAGATCGTCTTCGCGCCCGCAGCCAACGCGGAGGCGCCGCCGCTGCTCGAGGGCGAGCACAAGTACGACCTGGAGTTTGCGGGGTCGACGCGCGCGCTGTACCAGCACTCGTACCTCGGCTACGGGCTCATGAGCGCGCGCGAGAGCGTACACCGCGTGGTCGAGTTTATGGCGGGGCTGCACTCCTCCCCTTCCTCCTCGGCATCGGAAAAGACGATCGGTAACCCCTGCCTCGCACGCGGGATGCAGCGCGTCGTGGAGCTCTCGTCGTCGTTCGACGGGCAGGCGAAGAACGTGACGATGGACGGCGCGGACGTGGGCGGGTACGACGCGTGCCGGCGCGTGGTGGAGCTGGTGCTCGCCAAGGACTCGGTGTGCACGGTGCGCCCGTGTTCGTTTGGGGGCGTGTACCAGCCGGCGCTCAAGGAGGTGTTCCCGGTGGCCGCGGGGCGGGTGTTGTTGCTCAGCTACTTTTATGATCGGGTAGCGCCGCTTGTGGACCCAGCGCCCGAGGCGCACAAGGGAGGAGTGAAGGAAGAGACGACGGAGGTGACGGCGACGGTGGATGCGATTGCGGATTTGGCAAGGGTGGTGTGTGGGGGACGGGACGCGTGGCTGCCCCGCTGGGGCGCTCACACGGCGCTGATGAAGGAGCTGGAGGGGAGGCCGGAGTGGTGTCTGGATCTGACGTTTATGCATGGGCTGTTGCGGACAGGGTGTGTTTCCTTTCCTTTCTTTCTTCCTCCCTCCTTGTACTTTGGTCACTTCTTTCCTCCCCTTCTCCTATCGTCCTTCGTTTTTTCCTCTCTTGCCCCGCTCCTGCTGCTCTCCTTTCCCCTTCCCCTCTCGTCGACGCCTGCTAACAAGACTTCTTTCCGCCAGGTACGAATTCGACGGCGACCGCGAAGTGCTCTTCGGGAAGAAGATCGCAGGCACGGAGCTCGGGTGGTGTCTGGGTGCGGGGATCAAGCTCGTCGGCGGGGTGGATGTGCAATGTCGGGTCTAGTCAGGTCTCGCGCAGCGGTGCCGGAGTGGTTCTCGTGTCGATCTTCGGCGCAGGGTGGAGGAGAGAAGGAGGGATTTGTTATCATTATGATAGATTCCAAGCGGGGACCGGATTTACATACATACATACTTAACACATTCTAAGAGGCCTGCAAATCCAGGGTGTGGTGGGTGGCCAGCATACCTTATAGATGTGTAATTTATTCCATCTTTTTCGTTTGCGGGATTGCTTTGAGTCGCGGAAACCCTCGATCATGCAAAAGCTACATGTGTCGTTGAGCGCAGACCTCGCAGTTTTCGTAACAGGAGGAAGAATCCTTCCGGCTACATTTGCCCCTTACTCGTGCTCCCCCTCGTGCGCGGAGTACGGCGGCGGGGAAAGGGAACTAATATGACTTCTCAAACGCCGCACCTCCGCTGCCAGCTCTTCGCGCGACGGGCCGTCGTTCGGCGCCGCGATGGAAGCAGGACGAGGCGGATCCAAAGCGGGAGCGGCAGCAGGAGCAGGAGCAGGAGGTTCCCACGGCAGCAGGCTGCGGAGTTACATATGACTTTCACGACTCTCACTTCCTACTCTTGGGTTCATCGAGGTATCCGTACCTAAGTATATTTTATACGTAGATGAATAGCACATTGTTAAATTGTTAAATTGTTAAACAGTCACGTTGTTTCGCTCGAGATACATTCTAGACGCGGGACAACACCTCGCCGGATGAATCCTCTCTCTCAGTTTCCCGCATGGTACTACCCCGCTGGAAATCGGCCATGTTTCTCAAGTTGTTCTCAAGCATTACAAGTCTCAAAGTCTCAAGATACCTCCTGCTCAAGATTTATCCAATACGGCTCTGTCGCATCCTCGGGATGGCTCACAGGTCTGAACGGTTCTGGATTCTGATTCGGCTTGACCTGGAAACCACACTGCAGGTCGATACATCCCGGTCTGGACCGCCCCTCTATCGCATAGCTATCCTATGTCCGCGCTTCCGAATGACTCTTCTCGTAAGCTGAATACAAGACTCGGGTTTCCTGGAGCGTTGGTGATCGGAAAGAACGGCAGCCAGGAGCGTTACCCTCAACAAATCTCTGCTCTGGCAATCTCTGTGTCTTTCAAGCGTTAAATATCTCAAGATCGAGCTAATTTTGTTCTGGTGGGACGTCTAGAGTTCCCTACGCAAATCCCGACAATTCAGAGTCTCTGCCGGCTTGTCTGGAAACCATAGGTCGCCTGGATGTGCTTCCCGTCTCACACTACGTGCAAGTAGGCTCTCACCTCCAGGCGAGGCAGATTTGAAGCGGATATGCTTTCACACATAACAAGATCTGAAAATGCGCGGAAGGCGCAATAACCTCAGTCTCCCGCTATGTGGGATCAAAGACTATATATTAAATACCTGAAAATGCGCGGAAGGCGCAATAACTACAAAATGAGTAAATAGAAGTAATATAAATAAGTATTGGACTCACCCTCCAGTGTTGTCACTTAAGGTGTTAATAAGGGTAAATCTTTTTGTTAAGGCCTTAACACCTAATTACGCCTTAATATTAAGGGCATATTAAGGCTTAAGTTAAGGGGTGTTCAATTTTTTTCTGCGTCAGATCGTAAGTAGGTACTGCACAATCAGCCGTCATAATCATCGCCAGACCCTTCCAGTTCCCCGTCATCTAACTCTTCGTCTGAGTGCTCGGCAGCCAACAGCTCCATGAGCAATGTTTCCCTCGTGAAAGGACGCGGAGCCGCCTTGAAAGGGCACTTGATTTGACCGCCAAAGAGTTTCGCCAATGTACGAGGAAGAAATTTGGTAGTTGATGGCCCCATCGTGGTTGCCAACCGTTGAAGTTCTTCGCCATCCTCGTCGTCCGAGAGATCCCATGCAGCTACCATCCATTTGGCATGAACCTTGTTCCAGGAACGTGCAGAATTGACCAACGATCGACGCGTGCGGGGGCTGTCATCATCGTCTGAGCCCTCCTCTTCGCTCTCCATTGCATCAGCATAGCGTGGCACTGCAGTCAGGTCTGCGACACGACTATCATCGTGATTCTACGCTTCTCGCGCTTGTCATACAGCCCATCGGTCGCGATGTGGGATGCCCGGATGTCGGCACCAACCTGGAAGGTGTTCGTCAACATAAGCACAATATTTTAAAAGCAGACTCACCTTGGACATTTCTCCGGTTTTGACAATGCCCAGGCGGTTTCTCAAACAAGTTTTTCTTGATCTTGAAATCGGAAAAAGTCGCGCTCGTTGCCGCCCTGGTTCACCGAGATTCTGAGGAGCATAATCGCAAAGTCGGCTAATTCTGCAATCTCCGGTTCGGAGCGGAACTGTTCCCAGACAAGGATGGGATCATGGGCCTACAAGCGACGTGAGTATCCCAGATGCTCAAAAAACGGGGAACTCGCACCGTTGTATCCCCAAATGCCGACCGGGAATCCTCGAAGTCCTCAAACACGCCCGTATCAGCCATGTAACGCATAAATGCGATTTTAACTCGAGTCTCGCTAGCACGCTTTAGCTGCCGTTGCTGTGTCCTGTTCATCCTCGGTCAACGGAACAGGGGGTGGGCGCGACTTTACAACGGCGATACAGCTGCAATGGCCTATCAAAAATTGAAATCATGATGAAGAACTGTGAATTACCTCCCACCAGAACATTCGACAAGCTGAAAACATTAACCCCGGCCTCTGTCCGAAACGATCAAGGTGTTCGTAAGGGTTCAGGACCATTGTGAAATGAACATGGGCTGATCCAGCGCCAGCCCATCGCTTTTCGATTCGCTTCATCATCGCACGACGCAGCTGCAAGTTTGGATGCCTCTGGAAATGCAGAAACACCACCGGCCGAACCCGAGGAGCACTTGATCTGTGCGTGTGTTGTCAGCCTGATTAATATTGGTAATGTAGCAGATCGGCTCAATGTCATCGGCCACAGTCTGAAGGCGTTTCCAGTACCCGCCGTCATCGAGAAGATCGCAGAACCGGCCCGCCGCTCTCCTTGATTTTCTGGATCTTCTTCTTGTTTTTTCTCCGCACCAAGCTGCGCGTCGATGATCTCTTGACGATGAATGATGGTGGCGTGACGAAGAGAATCCTTCAAGCGGATTTGGCGGTTTGAACGAGATGGAGTGTGTCCTCCAGCGTGTGAGAT
Source organism: Mycena olivaceomarginata (assembly GCA_029378375.1). Classification (NCBI taxonomy): domain Eukaryota; kingdom Fungi; phylum Basidiomycota; class Agaricomycetes; order Agaricales; family Mycenaceae; genus Mycena; species Mycena olivaceomarginata. The sequence continues at coordinate 45,173 of JARKIC010002299.1, read as the reverse complement.
TAGCCACCAAATATGAGAGGGGAATGCCGGCCCCTTTCTCGAGTTGTGTGGCATCGAAAATCTCGCGGACACGCTCATGGTTCGTAATCCAGCCGATGACCTCGGTCGTTTCTTCAGCAGTACGGGCGGCGTCCTTGTTCTCTCTGAAATAATCTGCCAAACAGAGCTGGCCCTAAACCGAACATCAGTGCTGAAATCCGGGGGATCATTAATGACGATACCTGGTGAGCGCAACAAGGTGGTATGAAAAGCCAAGGACAGACAATTAAGAGCCGTTTGCGCCCATTCTGGCTGCCACCGTCGTTGTCACAGCATAAGCCAACCGCGATACAAAGATACTTTGCCTCGGCCTTGTCGATCATCTCGGCGAACGCAATAGCCATTGATTCGCCGTCTTTCTTCTTTCCGGTCGCCGGGATAACATCGATCAGATATGCCTGGGAGAGATTAATGCATGGCACATTACATACAAGATAACCCACCTTGCCACGCGCGGAAGCATCGACACCGGTAACCGAGTATGTAGCCTTCCATCCGTCGGTTCTGGCGAAATCAGACAAAATTAAGACACAAGAGAATGAGACGTACGAAATCATGACATATTCGCCTTTCAAACACACTTCACATTTTTGTCAACGCGCGCAGGCCTCGTCCTTGAGAAGTCGGCCGGAAAGAACCCTACGCCCGGGAATAACGTCGCCAGCAGCCGAGCGAAACATCAGGAATAGCTGATGACTTCGGGATTCTCGACCCAGCGGAAAGGAAGGTTGGCAGAGATCGTGGCGCGCAAGAACTGGGCATGAAGCATTTCAATCTGAGACTGGGAGGAAGGGGATGTCAATCCCTTGAAGACCTTCAGCTCTGTTTGCGTCATAGCCTTCTCGACTGCTTGCAACCCGTTTCCTCCCTCTTCGGCTGAGCATCTGACTCAGAGTCGGACACATCTGGACGTCGGCTTCTTCCCGGCGTTCTTCACCTTCCTTGCGGCGGATCTTGCCGCGCTCGAAGCATTTTTTGCATTGCTTCGCCCCGATCAGATGTGCGATCATGGCCTTCTTTTCTCCAGAATAGCAGGCACCTTCTTGCACGCTAGAGGAGGTTAAGAATCGAAGTTAGTGGATGGGGTACGGCCTCGCACCTTTTCTTAAACCAGCTCTCATCCAGAAGAGCTAAGGCTGCACTCTCCTCCGAGTCGTCATCACTGTCGATGTCGATTGGAATGGGGACATTGTCTGGGCGATAAAGGGCAATACAAGCCCGGCAGTAGGCATTGCAATGTGCCTTGTTACGCTTTCTTCCTCGGTGAAAGAACTCCCACAGAGGGCCGCGGGTGGGTGGCATTGACGAAGAAGATGCGAAGAAAAATGACGTAACTGCCATCAATAAGTCTTAATTAAGGCTTAACGGCACCGAAGCTTGAAGCTAAGTCTTAATATTAAGGGGTAATTAAGCCTTAACTTAATTTAAGTCTTAACTCTTAAGGACAACACTGTTGACACCCTCAGTTCTCCCGCTATGTGGGATCAAAGACTGAGGATGAAGAACAAGCATGTGTGCTTATATGTAGCTACAATTGTACCATGTGACAATGAACTAACATTGGAATGATTGTTATCAAGGGCCGAAGGTCCGGGGCGGACCATAGATTAATATCAACTTCTGACAACCCCAACTCGAACCAGGCCCCCCGTAGTCCCATTGATAGACAAAATTTGGAGTGCTTGTCATGAGGCAGTGCCTTTGTAAAAATGTCGGCCACCATATCCTCTGTCGGATACCAGAGTACAACACATTCGCCTTTTCGAAACACAGGTCATATCGCCAAAAGTGATATTTGCGCTGTATATGTTGAGTTCTAGCACGATATTGTGGATCTTGAGACAAGATGATTGCCGCACGGTTGTCGCAGCGCAACTCAGTTGGATTCTTTTGTTGTTGTCCAAGTTCTTCAAAGAAAATCGCAACCATGCTAAGTGCTGTCCAGCATTTGCAAGTCCAATGTACTCACTTTCTGTTGATGACAGAGCAACCATGGATTGTCTGCGACTTGACCAGCCAATAGCTCCACGACTCACAATGAAGACATAACCTGAAGTTGAGCGAGATGTATCTCTGTCCCCATTCCAGTCTGCATCACTGTAGCCATAGAAGGTCATATCAATGCTAAGGTCAACTCCATCATAGTGCAGTGCCCAGTCTCGTATGCCTTTGAGGTAACGAAGGAGTCGCTTTGCAGCAGCACAGTGGCTCCTCTTTGGATTTGCACTGAAGCGACCAAGCATTCCCACAGCATAGGCAAGATCTGGTCGAGTTCCCAGCATTGCATACATGGCAGATCCAATAACACTTTGGTATGGAACAATTGGTCCTCCTTCAGCAATGGCCATATGGTGAATGGTCTCATTGTTATCAGGATCATCAACTGCAAGGTGAATGCCTGTGGCCATTGGAGTGAATACTGGTTTGCAGTCAGTCATACCATAGCGAGCAAGGACTTTGTCAATGTATGGACGTTGACTCAATGCAATTGTCTGCTTCTTGCAATTGCGAATGATTTCAATTCCAAGTAGATATTAGCTGGGCCCAGGTCTCGCATTTTGAAGCTGGAGGAAAGTAGGTCTTTGACTTTGTGAGAGAACTCCTTTGTAGTGGCAGCAATGAGAAGATCATCAACATAAACGACCACAAAACATGTCTGTTTCCCATCTTTGTAGACATAGAGACAGGTCTCTGAGTTTAGTTGATGGAAGCCAAGCTTCAGAAGTTTTGAATCCAAAATTCAGTTCCAAGTTCTCCCTGCCTGCTTAAGACCATATAATGATCGCTTCAAGCGCCAGCAATGGCTGTCTGGAATATCTACACAGTAGATTTCCTCCTGAAGTTCTCCATTGAGATAAGCTGTAGAGACATCCATTTGGTCAAGCTCTAGGTTGTGCTTTGCGGCAAGAGCACAAATGATGCGAACAGACACCAAATTTGCAGTAGGAGCAAAAACCTCCTCGTAGTCAATGCCCTCTTTCTGTGTATCGCCTCCGGCAACAATGCGGACTTTGAATTGTGCTGGCTGACCATCTTCATCCCGTTTGACCTTTGGCACAACCTTGGATTTGATTGGCTTCACACCTTCAGGAATTGGAACAACATCATAAACATCATTCTCCTGGAAGGCAGCAAGTTCCTCATTGAGTCCAGCAGTCCATTCATCAGCATTAGGGCTGTTCATGGCATCCTGCCAGCTGGTTGGATCAAGAGGATCTTGTGCAGCAAAAGCTTCTGCAATAACATCATCAAGACTTGCAAGGACTGCTGCAGGTACATCAGCACTTTCATTGATGGAGTCAGGTTCTGCTGTAGGCGACTAAGGAGATGTTTCATATGCATCTTTTCATGCTGCAATTTCTGCTGCACGCTGAGCCTTGGTTTGACTCTGTTGCCCTTCTGCAATGCGCTCATATGCAGCATTTGGATGTTTAGCAGGTGCATGCTGCAAGGGGTCTCCACGATAAGAAATGTCAACACAACCTGCCGTGAGAGCACAAAGTTGATTGCATCTCAAAATTACTGGATATGGTTTGACAGGCACCATATATGGGATTGGATGCGATCATTATTATGTAGGGAAGGTCCTTAGTGTCAGAACCAATTTCGAAAGTCACGCTGAAACGGTGCACTAGGGTGCGGCCGTGAAATCTAATGAAATCAACTAGAGAGTGAAGCGAGCTAGTCACTAATCACAATCCAACCAAAATCAAAACAAAACACTGATCCGATCCTAATGCTCGTGTGTGTGTGTTCGGGGAAGTAGGGTACGTATCACCCGTCAAGAGAGTGTGCAAAGGTTTTATAAGACTCTGTTTCAATAGCAAACTATGCGGTTTAACCACGGTTATGCTGGGGTAGCAGGGACTTCACACCAACAGAATATCAAGACTCAAGTAAACCTTCGACTGTTCAAGTCTTCAGTTTCTTTGTGAGCGGCAGAACCTAACACTCCTGGCAACTAGCCAAGAAGCAGAAGGTAGGGCAGACTATCAACAGACAGACACTACTTCAATATCAACTTTAACTGCACGAATGGCGGTGGTATCAACAAAACGAGGGCAGTTACACAGAAGGTGGGGGCTGGGCTAATCGCACGGACGGTTACACTGAAGGCAGCGGTCTCACTTCTATTAACAAGTCTTAACCTGGAGGCCTAAAGCGCTGCTACAGGAGACAAGTTGAATAGGTTGAACGAGGGCTCTTATATCAATGCAGTGGTAGTCTTTTCGACGTCCCGTATCTTTTAATCTTTTCTGTGTGTCTTCAAATCTGTCTGATATCTTTTCACAAATCTAGAGTCTACTATATTGCCCGTATATCTTGGGTGGATAGTGTACTGGCTAATACAGAGTACACAGCTGGCTTTTATACATTTCAGAAGGAAGTAAAGGAGATAGACGGAATGAATAGGAACAATAAAGGGTGGGAGCCCGAGTAGTGAATGGCCAATGGCGTCGAAGACATTCTCAACCATGGGTATTATGACCTGCTACCGGGGCTAGTCCACATGTATTTCTTTAGCACACCATAAGATGTGCTTAGTTGTCTTGGTTTCCATCTTTCTGACTGAGCAAGTCAGTCTTTTAGTCATTGCTGACTGGTCAAGTCAGTCTTAGTCAAGTTCTATTCAATTTCTCTATCAGTCCCGCACTTCACAAGCTCAGTGGAACTCATTGTAAATATCAAGCAGATTGACAAGATAGTGCGGCGCTACACTGGTGGACCAGTATAGTGACCAGTGCAAATATGGCGCGGTGCCATTCTATAGTGCCAATCCTCATCAATCATATCAGTAAATCCTTGATGCGAGGCCCGCATCTTTCTATCGGTCAGATCTGCCCGAGTAACCACAGTGATGGTTAACTCAGTAACATGTCTTCATCCCAATCTAATCAGTTGGGCTTATACACAAAATGGCGTGGCGCTATATCTCTGCCAGCCCTAATGTGGTTGTACCAATCCTGACTTCGTATATCTTATTTTAATAGTCATCAGACTATTCAGAAGCCGTTGAGGTGGCAAGTCAATAATTCTGAGTAGTTCCCTGATGTTTCACCTCCAGCGCATAAGATAATGGCTTACTGCCACCATCTATAGCTCAGTGTAGAATATCATAGTCAGGACGTAACAGCCTTTTGGGCTGCCTTGTCAAGTCCACTCAATCCTTCATAGTTGATTTGTTACACTGACTTTCGGCCATCAATAGTGTAGCCTACCACCCCAGGGAGGGTGTACGCTCATAATCTAATGCCTCACTTCTGCCCGCTAATAGGTTCAAAATGAAATAAAAACTGGTGTTTTCATGCCTGTTTTGGTACACACCCTATCAACGCAGAAAGGCCCCATTCCTTCAGAGAAATTTGAGATCTTGGTCTTTCCTTTTGGGGAATTTTTTGTTCTCATGGGTAGGTTGTGTTGACATTTCTTATCATGGAGACCCCTTGGCACACTGGCGAGTTGATTTCCGGGAGGGTTCAGATCTAACACCAGCAACTTTTCGCAGTGGTGGATTTCCCCTCTCAGAAGGGTGTCCAATATATGGACCATCATCTGGTGATGAAGGGGGGTCAGCCTGAGGCATACTGTCCCCTACTGGAGCCACAGAGATTTGAGGACCCCCCACTGAACCTGGCATAGGTTGTGTGAGAGTATCCTCATCATCGTCATCATCATAATATGGTGTATCTCTGGGCAATAGACTCTGAGAAAGCTTCTCAAATTCCTTTCGAGAAGTAGCCACTGGCTCTAGTGGAGGCTGCACTGCATTAGATGGTTCGTCATCATTAAACCTGACATGTCTTGGGTTATAATTGAACCATATGTTCCATCTTTGTTGATGATAAGCAGACCATATGCTTTACTGCCTTCATGATATCCAACAAAGACACAGTGCTCTGCTTTATCCCCAAATTTCTGTTTGTGGCGCTTCTCTTTTGGAATGAGAGGATATGCTCGACATCCAAAACGGTGCATGTGGTGAACATTCACTGGTCGATCGAACATTTTCTGATGTGGAATGCGAAAGTTCTGAGCAGAGGCAGGAGTACAATTTATGGTGTATGCAGCTGCACGCAAGGCTAAGGTCCAGAATTTTCGAGGCAACCAAGAATCAATGAGCATCGTTGTTGCCCGTGAGACCAGGGTCTGATTCGTACGCTCAGCAACACCATCCTGTTCTGGTGTATATGGTGCAGTTACTTCATGTATGATTCCAAGTCTCCTGAATTCTGCCTCCATCTGCTGAGATGTGAATTCACCTCCTCTGTCTGTACGGAAAAATTGAGTCCAACCTGCACAGAACTCCCAATTTGCAATATGTGCACAGAAGAATTTTCAACGTGCTGTCGCCATTCTCTCAGGAGTCTATAGATTTCAGACTTCTTTTTGGCAAATAAAACCCAGACATGAGAACCCCAATGATCAACCAACACAGCCCAGTAGCGAAATCCGCCGGGTGCTGCTGGTGTTACAGGTCCCCCAATGTCAGACGAGACAATGTCAAGAGGACCGCGAGCTTTAGTCTGGCTTTTGGAAAATGGTAGTTTTTTCATTTTCCCCAGTACACAAGCTTCACAGAACTTTGGTTGCCCAGTTAAGGAGGTGATCTCACCAAGCCTACCCTTGCTAACAGAGTTCTGAAGCAACTGGTAATTTGTATGTCCAGAAATTCTGTGAAGATGGTTGATATCCATGGCAAACAGAGCATGTGGATCTTCGCTCAGTGGAGTGCAAGTAATATGATAAAGACCTTTTTGTTGTTTTGCCTCTACCATTCGTTTCCATGAGAATCACGAACAATGCATTCCTCTCCCTCAAAAATGCAACTGTATCCAGCTTTGGCTAATTGCTGGACAGATATAAGAGTAATACCAAAAGAGGGAACATGCAAAGCATGCATCAATGAGAGTTTTGTCATTCCACACTTTGTTTTGCAAGATAACCAGATAGTTCCAATACCTATAGCATCACAGAATGTGTCATTGCCTAAGCGAACTTTTCTGGGAGGATTAAGAACTTGGTAAGTCCCTGTCTCAAACCAATCAATGTTTGGGGTCATCACCCGGGATGCTCCAGAGTCAAGTACAATGACCCATTTTGAGTCAGTTGAGGCACTCGAGATATAAGCGGACATAGCAGCATAGGATTTCTGAGAAACAACAGGTACAGTGAAATTACTATGATCCTCCTCTTCAGATTCAGAGTCAGTGGCTGCCGAGGCATTTGCCTGAGCACCGCGTTTCCTGCCCTGCTTCCTAGATTTGGATTTATCCCTCTTCTTTGAATCCTGCACCAAAGCTTTAACTCGATGGCACTCATCAGTTGTGTGTGATTTGTTCTGGCCATGAATGACACAGAATTTGTGGTCACTACTGGTAGATGTCTTTGCCTTGTCAGCACTCTGTGATTTTGCAGCCAACGCAGAATCATCGTCTTTATCATCAGATGTCTTCCCCAGTGTAAGTAGACGACCACGGACTTTGTCCCAAGTCATCCCAGGACCAAAGGAAGAAACAATATTTCCTCTGATTCCAGTCCAATAGTGATCCTCTGGCAAGGTGCTGAGTAAGATGAGAGGCTGGAGATCTGGAGAGAATGGATATTTCAATCGTGCAAGACGATCAAAGTAGCCCTTGATAATGCCAATATGGGCTGCAATCTTTCTACAATCGATAAGTTCTGGCTCACTCTCTATCACCAGTTTTGTGGTAAAGAGATTTGCAAGAACACCCATAGCTGTATCAGCACAATTTTCCTCTTCAAAACGTTCACGTAGTTTAGCCCACAGCATCCCAGCACTTGACTCGTCAACATACTCCATACGGAGTTCAGCTGAAAGGAATTTCTGAATAGCTCCCAGAGCACGGCTATTACGCTCTGCAGGTGTGTCTTTGAATGCAATACCTGCAGTGGGCACAGTTCCAGGTAGAGGGGTGTTGGCAGCAGCAGCAACAAGAGCATCTGCAACAGAAGTAGCCTGTATAACAGGTTCCAGTAAAGTGAAGACACCCTCTCGGCACAGTTCCATTTGGGCATCTACACGGAACATTGGCCAGTCATCTGCACCCGAGAGCTCAGTAGAAACAGGAACAGCTGTGGTTGACATTGTGAGAAGTCCTAGGTGGTTTCGGCAGTAGGTTGAGTGATTTATGCGAGGCAATGCTCGCAATGCTTCTAGCTCTGATGAGCGAGCAGTGAGTCTTCCTGTAGGTATGTTTTCAGAGCAATAGCGCTCGGTGGCCCATAACCTAACAAGATCTGAAAATGCACGGAAGGCGCAATAACCTCAGTCTCCCGCTATGTGGGATCAAAGACTATATATTAAATACCTGAAAATGCGCAGAAGGCGCAATAACTACAAAATGAGTAAATAGAAGTAATATAAATAAGTATTGAACTCACCCTCAGTCTCCCGCTATGTGGGATCAAAGACTGAGGATGAAGAACAAGCATGTGTCCTTATATCTAACTACAATTGTACCAGGTGACAATGAAATGACATCGGAACGATTGGTATCAAGGGCTGGAGGCCCGGGGCGTGCCGTAGATTACTATCAACTTCTGACATCATAGCGCTTCTGACCACGGTGACCTGCACGCCATCGGCAGGCTTAAATTCGGTCCGCATGATTCCGCTGTTGTCAAGGTCGGGAGTGTCGTCAATGGCAGCGTCCGAGTACCTGCCTCCCTTTATGAACTGGGGGATGTCGGCAGGGGGTTCCCAGGCTGCCACTGGGCATGTGTACGCGCTAATTGTAGGACAAGGGCACCGTTCGTGAACTCTGACTGCAAATCTGTCGAGTTCAGAAAGTCCTCAGCGCGCACGTGGTGGTAAGAGACAAGCCAAAAAGAACCCCTGTTTCAATACATAAACGGTGTTTAAATACTCGGATGGTGCGGCGGCGCCCCTATTCCGAACTTACCAAGTTTGACAACATCACGACCTCACTAGGGCCTGCTTCTACTTCTATTCCGCTGTGATGAGTGCTGCATGGAGGTTGAGCGTGGATGCGTTACTTTGAGTGCCGCTTCAACTTCGACTTCGGCTTCGGCTTCGGCCCCGGGAGACGGGAAGACAGCGGATGAGGATCAGTGGAGGGAGAAAAAATGAGACGATGCGGAGGAGAAGATGTATGGGGTTCACCGTCGCCTGGCCCGTCGGCACTGGTGGGGTACGGCAGTGGCAGGGGCGCAAGCAGCAATAACAACGGCTGTGGCTTTGAGGGCGAGGGGCTGTTGTTGAGTGACGGCAATCCGGAGATTGGGTTGGGGGGGCTTGAATTTGCACTCGGCGACCAGCCCCAGCAATACCTACGGCGGTGGATTCGGGCAGAGGAGGAGGGAGGACTCGTTGTCGGGGCGGTATGACGATCACAGGTATGATGATTTGTGCGGCAGCGGCGGCGGGGGTGGGGGTGGAGAGAGGATGGGGGGAGAGGGAAAGGGTGGGGAGCCTCCCGATCCACGCGCTGCTTGCGATTGGGCGCAGCCCGTCGTTGAGCATGGGCTTGGGGCTCGGTGGGCTGGGGGGGTGGTGGGGTGTCGCCAAGCGAGGCGCGCGGGGGTGGGGGCGCCGACATCCGTGGTGGCGGAGCAGGGGCCGGGGGAGGAGGTGGGAAAGACTGGGCCTCGGACGTCTCGGCATATTTCAGCCCACCGCAGGAGTTGAATGTCAACACAAACCTCGGCGCCGGCGGCAGGGTGGGGAGAGGGGAGTTTCCGCAGTGTGAGGGCGGCGGAGGAGGGGGAGGAGGGGCACGGCGTGATGCGGCGCCGGTGTCGCCTATGCAGCGGTATGCATCGGCAGGGCAGGGGCAGGGACAGGTGGGTTATTTCGTACTTTTTGTGCGCTGTGTCCTGCGTAGTGATTTGCCGGGCTCGGGCTCAGGCCCGAGCCCGGCCCAAGCCCGGCGCTTTCAGGCCCGAGCCCGGCCCAAGCCCGGCGCTTTCAGGCCCGAGCCCGGCCCAAGCCCGGCGCTTTCAGGCCCGACCCGGCCCAAGCCTGACCCAGTTTTCAACTGGGCCTAGGGTCAGGCCTGACATTTACTCAGGCTCGAAGCCCGGGGCCTAGGCCCGGGCTTTTCCAACATATTCACCAAGAAATTAACCTTGTTTTTTGTAACTCACTTACTTATTTCCCGTGAACACGGAGACCCCATTCAGGTTACTGAACAACTTCATAAGTCTTGGTGGTGAGAATTCTTTTTTTTGCCCATCAAATTTACTTCCGACATTGACCACAACAAGTCCGCGATAACCATGGGAGGTCAGATTTCTCCCTCACAAACTCAGCGTACAGCCGTATGTCTACATTGTTTTTTGTCCTTGTCTGTCTGATTTACAGCTCTTTGCAAAATTGATGACAGCCCACCTAAAACTCCCACAAAAGCCCTCTAGTTAGAAGGGGGTAAAACGGGCAATAATAGCTGGTCATATCAGTCGGCTTATATAAAGGCCTGAGACGGTTGGCATACAGCCACCATAGCCCTTATCTTTCTCTGCCATCAGGCATCATCCTCGTTATTCTTGGCTATTCTCGGCTTGGTCTGGCACCTCTCGGGGATCCCAGACAAGCCATATTTCACTTAAAATGCTTGAAACTGATAGCTGCCTGTATTGGGGTGGGATTGATGGTCCCCAGCCATTGCCTCAACATTGATGGGTGTTTGTATTGGGTTTTACAGCTGCTCTACCATTGATGGCTGCCCATACTGGGGTTATTCATGAAATACAACAAAAAAGTGCTGCGTCTCAGAAATGTTTTGCATTTTGTAGGCCAATGGGACTTCTGATGGGAAAATGGTATAGGTGACTCTTGTAGCCCTTGATGAGCTCTATGATCTGAGCATAACTTTCCTTTTTTGGACACTAATGCCTTTTGCCCAAAAAGGAATTTTCCGAGATCAGCCCTTCTCTAGCTCATAATTGTATCATTTTGGATGATCTAACCATATAAGGATGGTATTCCAAGTTCTCTGAAGCTGACCAGGCCAAATTAGAGCCTATTATAGTGCAATAGTAGGGTGCAAATAGCAAATTTGACAAATTGTGTTCCTGGCCATGATATCCTGGGGATACAGCAATATAAATACATCCTGGCTGTATTACTTTGTTCCCCTAGGTTTTGAAGGTGACTGGGCCAAATTGAACCCCATTATAGTGTAATAATATAGGGAAAATAGCGAATTTGATAAACTGTGTTTCTGGCCATGATATCTTGGGGATACAGCAATATAAATACCTGCTGAGTATATTACTTTGTTTCTCTAGGCTTTGAAGGTCACTGGGTCAAGTTGCAACCCATTATAGTGCATAATAAGGTGAAAATAGCGAACTTTCCCTTTTGGGACACTAACACCTTGCACCCAAAAAAGGAAATTCCCTACATCGGTCCCTCCCTGGCTCATAATTCGACTGTTTTGGATGATCTAACCATATATGGATGTTTTTCTGAGCTCTTTGAAGCTGACTAGAACACACTGGAGCCCATTACAGTGCAATGATAGGGTGAAAATAGCGAATTTGACCAATTGTGTTCCTGGCCATAATATCTTGGGGGTATAGCCATATAGATACCCCCTGACTGTATTACCTTGCTCCCCTAGGCTATAGGAATACCCTGCAAGCAATGGATTATGTGAGGATCATTAAAAACATTGCATTTTGGCCATAACAGGAAATTGCATCTTCGCCCCATTGTGAGCCTCTCTAGGATGTGAGATATCCCAGAACACATCTTTTGGATCCTTCCTATGTATATATACTAGAAAGGTGCACAGGTGATATCAAGGACACCTATACCCCATGATTTGAGGTGATCATGTGTTATAGTGTTGTTCACCCCATTCAGCATGCCACAGGGCATAGGGATCCTTCTGGGTGCTTCAAACATATATTCCAGACCATATGAAGAGTTCCCAGCCAAAAAGCAGGTTATTATGTGATCATAAAATCGAAATATGTCAGATGACATTTCTTGGCTGTTTTGTGAATAGGGCACCAAGGAGACCAGTGAGTGCGAAATAGACACTGAGAATGGGAATAGAGAGTGTGAATGACTCAGATTGAGCTTTATTTGAAGTGTTTTGGTGAAGTTTTGGTCAGATGGTGTGTTGAACCATGGCCAGTATATGGCACCAAAGTTGTACTCAAACCTATATGCTCACCAACATTATTCAGCCAAAACTCAACCAAAACACTTCAAATAAAGCTCAATCTGAGTCATTTACATTGTCACTTCTCATTCTCAGTGTCTATTTCGCACTCAATGGTCTCCTTGGTGCCCTGTTCACAAAACAGCCAAGAAATGTCATCTGACATATTTCGATTTTATGATCACATAATAACCTGCTTTTTGGGTGGGAACTCTTCATATGGTCTGGAATATATGTTTGAAGCACCCAGAAGGATCCCTATGCCCCTGTGGCATGCTAAATGGGGCGAACAACACTATAACAGATGGTCACCTCAAATCATGAGGTATAGGTGTCCTTGATGTCACCTGTGCACCTTTCTAGCATATATACATAGGAAGGATTCAAAAGATGTGCTCTGGGATATCACACATCATGGGAAGGCCCAGAATAGGGCGAAGATGGAATTTCCTTGTATGGCCAAAATGCGATGTTTTTAATGATCCTCACATAATCCATTGCTTGCAGGGTATTCCTATAGCCTAGGGGAGCAAGGTAATACAGTCAGGGGGTATCTATATGGCTATACCCCCAAGATATTATGGCCAGGAACACAATTGGTCAAATTCGCTATTTTCACCCTATCATTCCACTGTAATGGGCTCCAGTGTGTTCTAGTCAGCTTCAAAGAGCTCAGAAAAACATCCATATATGGTTAGATCATCCAAAACAGTCGAATTATGAGCCAGGGAGGGGCCGATGTAGGGAATTTCCTTTTTTGGGTGCAAGGTGTTAGTGTCCCAAAAGAGAAAGTTCACTATTTTCACCTTATTATGCACTATAATGGGTTGCAACTTGACCCGGTGACCTTCAAAGCCTAGAGAAACAAAGTAATATACTCAGCAGATACTTATATTGCTGTATCCCCAAGATATCATGGCCAGGACACAGTTTATCAAATTCGCTATTTTCACCATATTATTACACTATAATAGGGTGCAATTTGGCCCAATCACCTTCAAGACCTAGAGGAACAAGGTAATACAGCCAGGATGTATTTATATTGCTGTATCCCCAGGATATCATGGCCAGGAACACAATTTATCAAATTTGCTATTTGCACCCTATTATTGCACTATAATGGGCTCTAATTTGGCCTGGTCAGCTTCAGAGAACTTGGAATAACATTCCTATATAGTTAGATCATCCAAAATGGTACAATTATGAGCTAAGGAAGGGCTGATCTCGGAAAATTCCTTTTTGGGCAGAAGGTGTTAGTGTCCAAAAAAGGAAAGTTATGCTCAGATCGTAGAGCTGATCAAGGGCTACAAGAGTCACCTATACCATTTTCCCATCAGAAGCACCATTGGCCCACAAAATGCAAAACATTTCCGAGACGCGGCACTTTTTTGTGGTATTCCATGAATTGCAACCCCAGTATTGGCAGTCATCAATGGTAAAGCAGTTGTAAAACCCAATACAAACACCCATCAATGTTAAGGCAATGGCCGGGGCCCATCAATCCCACCCCAACACAGGCAGCTATCAGTTTCAAGTGAAATACAGCTATTTTTGACTTATATAAGACTTGTCTGGGATGCCCAAGAGGTGCCAGACCAAGCCAAGAAAAGCCAAGAACAGCCAGGATGATGCCTCCCAGATGGCAGAGAAAGATAAGGGCTATGGTGGCTGTATGTTAACTGTCTCAGGCCTTTACATAAGCCCACTGACATGACCGACTATTATTGTGACTTTATTGCAGCTACCATGCCCGATGAGCCCCAAGTGAACAGTCACATTTATTGCAGCTTTATTGCAGCTTACGTCTGAGGTCACATCTCTATATATGGTGGTGGGCAACGCCAATCGCCAAATCGTGACAATCACGTGTCACAGTACTTGGGGAACACACCAAATTTGTTGACTCACCAATGTTTGCCCTCGAGCGAGCTCATTCTTGCCAGAAAAAAACCAATTCGGTCTCAGAAGCATGGTTTGGCACATCCTAAGCATCGTAGCTCACCCGCACAATATTTAGGGCCGAAGAGATACCCAAAAATGCGCAACCTTTCTGCAAGTCGTAATGCCGATTAAGCCTGACATAACTCTCCCAACGTCGAATGCATTATTTAGGTGCATTCTGGTTGGTTTTTTCGTCAGTTATATGTCAGAGGACCTTGTGTAGGCTGTCTGTGGAAGAAATTTGCTGAGAAATAGCAATGTGATCTAGATATGGCGCAGTCGGCGGGAGGTTGCAAGATCAAAACATGCTCAAAATGATGGGACATGCATCAGTCTGAAAATGTTTTTATATTCACAGCGAGGAATGGCCCTTAGGTCAATTGAGGAAGTTTGTTTGAATTATGAGCAGGCATGTCGCCTTCAATCCGGATTTTGTAATTTCGCCTTTTTACCAGTGTAGGACTATAATTGGCGGCCAAAATCCAACTCCCTCCCAACAATGGCCGAAATCAAAAATTCCACCTTGAAGACGGCATACCTCCACATGTTTAGAGCATATTACTTCTTGCAACCAAGACAATCCGGAATGTTTTAGGCCTCAAAAACCTTTCCGCGAGTTCTGGGTCAGTCTAAACCGGCTTTTCGATCAAGTGACTAAGTGTGGGAACTCCGATCGGACACCAAGTCATTGCCCACCACCACTATATAAGGTGATCTGCATTGCAGCTTTATTGTGCCTTTATTGTGACTTTATTGCAGCTACCATTCCTTTCAAGCCCTAGATAAACAGTTACATTTATTGTGACTTTATCACAGCTTACGTCTGAGTAATGTTGCCGCGACTCGAGACTTGAGGCAACTTGAAGTCGACTTGGGAGCCGACTTGAGTCGAGTCGAGCCGAGTCATATGTCAGACTTTGTTCGACTCACAAGTCGAACAAAGTCGACTTCAAGTGACTCAAGTCGACTTGAGTCAGGCAAAAATATGGAAAATATCTGTCCATATCGTAGAATCACAGCTGCACTCATTTGAACCCGATTTCAAAGCCACACTATGCCAGAAATCACGCTTTCCCCAATTTTCCAATACCATGACTTTCACCCAGTTTTTATTCGCAATTCAGGCCCATTGGAGTGATTCTGTCAATTCCTAGTACACATTAAGCAACTAGACAAGGTCTGGAAGTTCATCTGAACCATAGTCATGCTCTGGGCCCGTGTACCTGTACCATCCATCACATGTGAAGGACACATGTCCGCGTTGACATCCGTGAGATAAACCTCTGAGTCTCACAAACTTGGCTGCTTCTTCAGCGGCTTTCTTGGCCAATTGGTGGGCCATGCTATGGATAACAAGCTGCAATTCATATGAGTAATTTTGGTGAAGTAACAATTCTTGAATGCTTACTACCTCAAGCGGATATGGTTCCAAATCTGAGCTCTTGAATGCGAGGAAAACCGATTTGCTCTCTGAGTTGTATACGAAATAAAGCTGATCCAAAGACTCCGTGGCACTGTCGACTGCCCTGACAAGCTCAATCAAGGTGCATATTTGACCAATCAATGAGAGTGGGATGAAGTTGTGCCAGCGGCTAATGTGAATCCATTGAGGCAAGAATAGGGTTGAATGAAGGCCCTGAATAATTATCAGCCTGACCGTTGGAACATATAGGTAGACATACCACATTGTCACAGATGATGCCGCGAACAACGAGCATCTGGATGAGTGAGTCGTCCATTTGGAGTCGAAGGCAGTTTATCGGAATGTGAATACAGCGATGCCACAATTACCCATATAAGGTAGGCGACAGTCACTCCCCACTAGTGGTCACGTGGTGTGTAACATCACGCGTAACACGGCAAAACCTCAACATGAAAAATAAAACCTGCTGGATTTCACTCAATTTTGATGTTTCTGAGGTCAAGATTTTTTGGGATATTACATAACCCAACTGGCTCCTCAAACATATATCACATTCCACTGCAAGATATTGTGAGAAGTGGTCCTGGGCTATTGCAAGGTGAATGGGGGTCAAACACATCTTGTGTTGCTTGTGTGACACAGATTTTAGGGGCATTATTACTGTATATGGAGCGTGAGAACATTATATAAGCGGCAAATATTGAGCCAACAAAAATGCAAACCTTGCCCATTCGCTGAAAGAATCATTTCTGCACTCAAAAAAAATGGGTTGAAAAAATGTGATACTGCTCCAAAGAGGTATTTTGAAATTCTGAAACCAGGGATCTCTCAGGAGGACCTAAAGGCACTGTTTCCTGGTCTTACTTTTTGCCCAAATGTTTTGTCGGCCAAGCCTTATCACTGTCACGCTTTGGTCATGTGACCGCTTGTGGGGATTGACTGTCGCCTACCTTATCTATACTGGATGACTGGCATTTTTTGGGTCAGTTCTTCCGGTCACCCGGTGTATTCTTACATTCATTCCGGACTCATTTACAGTGTCCATCTCCTTCTCTGTCACACTGAGGTTCTGTCCCTAGCTTGATGTTCACACGTTCATTTCTTGCGTGAAACATGAAATTACTTCTCTGCCGGACTCACAATCCAAACCAGTCAAGCAGCTGGACTTCAATAACCCTGGAACCATGGGTGTGTTACATGCTAACGGTGAAATCTTTCCTTCTTTCTTGCGAACACTGTATAATAAACAGGTGATTATGGAACTCTCTATTTTCTTGGGCATATCTTTCACCCGTGTTCTCACAAGTCCGACGATGCCGAAGTAGTTCTTAAAAATAAACAGGTGATTATGGAACTCTCTATGTTCTTGGGCATATCTTTCACCCGTGTTCTCATGAGTTCGACGATGCCGAAGTAGTTCTTAAAACACAAGTACCGCCTTCACATTCCTCTTGGTCTTCTTGTTAATCATTGCCCCAGTCTTCTCAGCAAGTCATTGGTTGTATATTGGCCTGGTTCGATCTTCTTGTTCATCATTCACTCCATCAAACACATTCACTCGCAGATATTATTATTCCTTGATCATCTTCAAGAACATTTAATCTTGGTAGAATGTTGGCCCAACTCAGTCTTCTTGTTCATCATTGACTCGGTCTTCTCGGACTCTACCATTCAATTCATCGCTTCCATTGGATGTGCTCGCTCGCAGACATTGTCAAGAGCGTGTATTCTTGGTTGTCTATTGGCGCAGAGTACAAGAAGTTCTTGTTTAACGCAGTTAATATCAGTTGAATATCTGTCTGTCAGCCTATACAACAACTTCGTGTTGGGATCCCAGTTTTCGGTATGTGATTTGGGGTATTTTGGTTCTATGCAAGCCATACTTAATTGCCACACACCAGTTTTGCCCTCTGTGAGCCTTCCCATCTGAATGGCGCCCAGACGACTTCCAAACAGCCAGAACCTTCCTGCACCATCGCCAAATGAGTCTGTGCAGGCACCGAGAGCTCGATCAACAAGGTCCTCCTCCTCCTCCCTCAACACCAATCAGCCCCAGCGAGCACCTCCTGAGACTCTTCAGCCCACCACAGCACAATCACGTAGTGGTTCTGATCAGCAACTCGGGTTTGGCCCACTTTCTGGTATGAACTTTGTGTTTCCAAGCCAGAAATTGACTCACCCCCTCTTTCAGGCTCACAGTCACGACAAAGCGGAACTACAAGTACGGTTTCATTCATTTGTTTCTGATCCAGCTCAACCAGTCATGCTTTTGTCTGAAGGTTAACCACCAGTAAGAATGGGTGCAGCCCATTTGCCAGCGATCACTGAGACGGTGATGCGCTGGTACAAACAATGCTAGAGATCCAGCTGCTGTATAAGCGAGTGGTTGAAGGCAGAGGTTGTGCAACAGCGTGGTACAAAGTGATGGTTGGATCCAGCTGCTGTATAAGCGAGTGGTCATAAACAACGATTGGCTGGTACTAACATCAGCACTTTAGCTCAGTGGTCTAGAGCACTTCTCTAGAAAGCAAGAGGTCCCAGGTTCGAATCCTGGAAGAGCCATGGTTTTTTCAACCTTCTGACGTTACTAGCGCAACCCTTCGGTCGCGACAAGTACCATCCAGACGAGCTTATGCCGTTCGTCCGGGACGCGTTTGCTCATCTTCGCCGGACTCATTTCGACACTCACTTCGCGCGCATTCATGCCAAGATCATGGCTATGACCGACGTCAACCGCCTCCTCGAGCTGCACACCGAGCTCAAGAGTCTTCTCTTCGGTGCTAATGTCACCGGCATCGTCGTGGCTCGCTTACAGCAGTTGACCCCGGGGCACGGTGGCCTTCAGGTCTTTCGGTTCCCTGCCACTGCTAAGTGCGCTATTTTCCGACCTCTCTCTTTCCTAGCTGACTTTTCGTTCCAAAAGATGGCTCTTCCAGGATTCGAACCTGGGACCTCTTGCTTTCTAGAGAAGTGCTCTAGACCACTGAGCTAAAGTGCCGATGTTAGTACCAGCCAATCGTTGTTTATGACCACTCGCTTATACAGCAGCTGGATCCAACCATCACTTTGTACCACGCTGTTGCACAACCTCTGCCTTCAACCACTCGCTTATACAGCAGCTGGATCTCTAGCATTGTTTGTACCAGCGCATCATCGATGAAACGGTGCACTTCTTATATGACTAGGAATAGCTAATTGATAGGTATTGCGAACAAACACCCAAAACAACCAACCACAACCAATCTACCTCCAAAGATCTAAGTGCTTCTCTTTGTGAGTTCGGGTCCGGGCCGTAGTATGCGACCAGCAGGTTTGAACAAACACAAGTTTGATTTATAGGCTTCCAACAACACACTCTACAACGTACTAGCAATATGCAACCGCCAACAACAACACTGCTAGGAACCTAGGGATGGTCCGGGGGGGTGTGTTTTATATGGGGGGGTGGATACAAGGTGGCTGGACGGTTAGGTCGAGAACACCAGGGCAGAGTATGTAGGTTTGTGAAAATCCTCGCTAAGGGCGCACCCGAAGACTACTGAGGCTAACAACAAGGGACTTCAATCCTCAAACGGCAAGGCAAGTTGGGGGCGTCCCAGAAGAGTCCTTGTACCGTCGACCTATTCCTTAACCAAGAACAGGAACCTTTCCGCTTTTATCGGCACTAGCTCACTACAAGCGTCCAGCTAGCGACCCAACACACTATGACAGAGCTTACGTCTATATCGGGGTGAAGGCGAAGTAACTGACAAGTTATAGCCAAACTAGAGGTGGGGGCACCTAGTCCGTCTTCTTCTTAGTGGGCTCAAGCCAACACACAATCCACCTAGCAAGCGATCCAACACACTACGGCAGAGCTTCCGTCTTGTCGGGGTGAAGGCAAAGTCACTAGCGCAAACTGCAGCTGGGTCTCGAAGAGAACACCCTTATTTTATATGTGGAGGTCTAGGACCAACAACACGAAACCCTCAACTTAGTCACTCGATGTTTCCAGAGTCCACAGTTACTGATTCCAATATAAAGACTACTACAAGTGAAGTTCGGTAACAACCTCCACTAGCAGCCTGAGTCCACTAGCACCAGCTTCGTCCAAAGTCTGGGGCGTAATGTTCTTAGACCCTAGTCTGTCCTGCGCTCCCTTTTATACTACTAGGTGTGAGTTACATGTGAAAGCGAGCTGAATAATACAATAAGCAATATTAGATGACAAGAAATACGGTCAGCCAATGAGACGACTGCCGTTTGGTTTTGGGACTGGTTTGGTATATGCCAGGTCAGCCTCGCTGACCGGCTAGTGTTCAAACCGTGGGTATATCAATGGATCCTCAGCCCTCCGTCTATGCCGAGTACCCCTTCTGGACCAACCGGCGATGTAGCCGGTGGTCTAGGTCATCTCTACTCTGTCAGAGCGTCGATCTATTACATCTAGGCGACGCAGTGTTGCGACCGACATCAAATGGTCATAGCTCGTTGGTCAGAACGTCGATCCGCCCTCCGAACATCGGTACAGGCTGTGTGATCGTCCCTAGCTCCGTTCCAATAGCCGACTGGCTATTCCCCTTCGCCCTAGCTGCCCAGATCGGGCACTAGCCGCGTGCTGCCTCATCTCGTATGTCGTGGTATGCCTTTGTCAAAGCCCTAGCCGGTCGCTAGTAGGGTTATTCCGCCTAGCGCCGTCTAGTTGCTTATCTAGAGATTAGATAGTACCACCGGTTACCGCGCCGAGCTTCCTAGCTCAAGGCGTAGCTCCCTAGCTGTACTCCCATCGTAGATATCCGTCTGCTAGACCTTCGCTAGCTCCGTTCCAAGTCATCTCTGGACTACTAGAGTCTCCTAGGTCATGTCTCATGAATGTATAGGCAGTGGTTTAATCCCTGGTTGTTTGTACACTCAGCTAGCAGCTAGCGCGTCACACTAGCGCAGCCTCGCGCTACAGTCAGCAGTTAGGGCTCGCTCTGACTCTCCTTTATATCACCTAACAAGTGGTCTGCGTACTAGCTGGTCTGCTAGTAACAACAGAAGTGCTAGTTGCTTCCCGTTGTATAAATACTGGTCATAGGAAATCGCAAAATTAGCCCTAGATGCCGCGCATTTATGTTACGCCGTTTCAACGGTAAATGATTTCTTGCTACTAGCTCTATCGTAACCAAACTTTGCTGCAGAATTCACCGGCTCAACGACCGAGTGTACAGTCCACACCAATCACACCACCTAACCTGCCCCCACGACTCCTGGTCGAGCTGTTGCAGGCCACCTTGCAGCCCGATTCACTGGGCAGACACCTTTTGCTACTCCGGGACCTTGTTTGCATGTCCCGTCGGCAGATAGTGACTCTTCCGACTCTGACGAACATCCTGTGCGGTGCCCTGCAGCTTGTCGTACTACAGCAGCAGCCAGGGCCCCTTCCTCCAATGTTTTCACCCTTAATTCCGACGAGGAGGAATTTGACGAACCATCGGCCATGACTCGGACAGCATGTCCTGGCCGTGGGCGAGCCCGTGGATCTTCGAGTTCTGCCCCGACTAGTGGTACTGATAAATTTCCTGGCCACAGTATCGATGAGGAAGGCTTTGCATGGCCGACCCTGAAACCTGCCAAGCAAATACCAAGTCCGCTGATTCTCAGTATTTTTTTGGTGTGCACACTGTCAACTCAAGCAAGAAATGTCGCATCTGCAAGTGAGTTCTAGTATCATATCATCGAAATCTGACTCACATGTGGCCAGGCAAGTCTATGCGGCTGCATCCAGTCTTAGCACCCGCAGAGCGCATCTGGCATCTCACGAAAACAAATATCTCGACATTATCCAGAAATATCACTGGGAGAATAAGCTTCCCAAAGAGCGCATCAAACAGATCGCTAAACAGCGCGTGGAGAATCTGCAGCGAATTCCGTTTTCTGTTCTGGCCCTGATGGATCAGCTAGTGAAGGTCATTGTATCGAATGATCTTGTTTGTCTAAATTCTTCCCTTTATATTGGTGTTCACTCACTTGACTTTATTTCTTCCAGTCAATTAACTTGGTTGAGAACCGAGACTTTCGCGATCTCTTGTTACTTTTGCGGGAGACCTTGAAGGACGAGGAAATTCCCCATCGAACTAAGCTTCGAAATCTTATCATTGACGCATGGGTTTCGTATTTTTCCGAGCTTAAGGCGGAGCTGGGCGTGAGTTGATTATTCCACCCCAAAATGTACAAAATTTGACAAACTCCATTCGGAGTGCACTCGGATTGATCAGCTATACAGCCGACATTTGGAGTAGCAAAGGCTTACACCTGTTTCTTGCCCTCACCGCTCACTGGCTCAGCAACAGGGGCGAAGGGGATCAAATGAAGATGCGGCAAACCTTGTTAGCCTTCCGCCGCATCCGGGGTGCTCATAGTGGCCAACGAATCACACAAATTGTATTTAATATTCTCGAGCATGCTGAGCTTCTGTCTAAAGTGATGTGAATCCGCACTCTACAAGTATTGTGCTTACCATCTATTTGTAGGTCGGACACTTCACCTTAGACAATGCATCAAACAATGGTTCATTTATGAACCACCTTGCAATTCTCTTGAATGCACGGGGTATTCAATTTGACAGCAAGAAAAACTACATTCGGTGTTTTTCCCACATTATCAATTTGTGCTCTCAGGCTGTGATTCATCAGATGGAACAAGACAATGATGACAACATCCACCCCGACACGGACACAGAGTCTGGAACAGAGACCAACACAGATATCAATACCGATGTCCGCATAACACAAAGGACACGCAAGGCTGGGCCCATTCGTCGAGCCCGCAAAACGGTAGCCTTCATTCGCAAGTCTGGCCAGCGTCGCGATCAGCTTCTTGACATAATCAAACAAGGCAATAGCCGCTCACTGTGGACAGAGATCACCATTGTTGGGAACAGGGTGGTCAAGAGACCGGTTGTGCTTGCCATAGTGACAGTGCTGCCAGATGTCAAAGCACGGTGGGACTCGGTATTTTATATGCTCTGCCGACTTCGATATCTGCAAGAGGTGAGCCTCTAGGCAGAATGCAAGCAGTAACGTTGACTGACACAGCCATATAGCCTGTGAAACAGTTCTTTACCTTGAACCGCGATGCTCGTCAATTTAACCACCCCCTGGAGAATCAACACTGGCAGCAGTTGGAGTTGATGGAGTTGATCCTGCAGGTATTTGCATTTTCTGGACTCATGAATCATACTGATTATTATACAGCAACCTCACATTGCTCAAACTGCCATGTCCGCAGAAAATACCCCTATTCTCGCTGGCACTATTCCAGCATTTGAGCTCTTTGTGTCTTCATGGGAGTCAATGGTTGCTGATCCGGATTTGCAAGCCGAGAACATCGCACAATTTATTCAGCCAGGGTTGGCTATTGCTACGAAATATTATGACAAGTTCAGCGACACTGACACTTACATTATTGCGATGTGTAAGCAGAGCTCTTGCTGCCATTGAAGCTCAACTCATGATTTTCCCCAAGTTATCAATCCATCCATTCGCTTAGAGTGGATAAAGCAGAATTGGTCCCGGGAGGACCAAACAACTGTGAGACAAGTTATTATTGACAAGGTTTGAAATCTCCATTCTTGTTTCAATCCAGGCTGAAGATTCCCCAAGCTTGAAGCGTACGAAGTAGATGTCAGAAGCGAGCCGGATATCTCTGGGTCAAACTCTCCAGGCTCCGGATCAGATTCAAGCTCAGGGCCTGCTCGTGGATCTGGTTCTGGTCCACCAGGTCGGTCTCAAGCTGGTGGCATTGCGTTACAAGCAGGAATTGCAAAAGTGGCCCAGCGGTATCGCAATTCTCATCAATCTCTCAATTTTACGGCAGGCACCAGAACACAAGGCGGAAACCTCTCAATCGAAGAAGAGGTGAAAAACTACGAGATGAGTGGAATTTCACCAAGCAGCTCAACTGATATGATTGGGTTTTTGGCGGTGCGTCATTGTATGCACAGTTGTAGTGAACTGACATTGGACTCTGTAGAATTATGGGAAAGTAACATGGCCTCGGATCTACTGCCTCTTCACCGACTATGCGCCAATTCAGGCGACATCCGTACCCTCTGAACGGGTGTTTTCGTCTTCAGTTGAAACAGATATGAAGCGACGTAACCGCATCAGTCCCATGCTGTTTGAGGCACTGCAGATGTTGAAGTTCAACTTCAAGAAATTGCGGTTGAACTTCATGTCTGAATGGCAGAACATTGTTGTTGCGGATGAAGAGGAAGAGGACTGGCTACGTGTCTTGACATCCGCAGACAACGATGATCGCAGAATGGCTGTTCGGAGGGAGATTTCAGATAGCTGTGACCTGGCGGACATCCCATACATCGAAATGCCGGAGGAGGCTGCTGATTAATGGTGCTGCTGGCATTCCAAATAATATCAATGTGTTTCTGTACATGTCTATGTATACAGGTGACCATAGTATATTTATTTTCATGTTCTTCACAAAAACCGGGTTCGACTTCCGACTTGAGTCGACTTCGAGTGACTTGAGTGGACCCAAGTCGAGTCGAGTTGAACCGAACCTTGTCCCAAGTCGACTTTTTGAGTCGTGACTCGACTTTTTGAGTCGCGGCAACATTACGTCTGAGGTCACATTTCCATATAAGTCCATCCGTATTACAGCTTTACTGTGCCTTTATTGTGACTTTATTGCAGCTAGCTTGTCTTAGCTCATATGACCTTATAAATATTGTGACTTTATTGCGACTTTACTCCAGCTTTATTGCAGCTTACGTCTGAGGCCACATTTCCATATAAGGTCATCTGTATTGCAGCTTTATTGTGCCTTTATTCTGACTTTATTGCAGCTAGCTCGTCTTAGCTCTCATGACCTTATAGATATTGTGACTTTATTGCGACTTTGCTCCAGCTTTTAATGCATCATAGGCAAAACAGCCAACATGCCTTCTAGTTAGAAGGGGGTAACCCCCGAGTTACCCCCTTCTAACTAGAGGGCTTTTGTGGGAGTTTTAGGTGTGACAGCCTGCGCAAAATAGAAATAAAACAAACATTTTGATCTGTCAACTTGCAGAGGTCATATCTCACTCATTTATTGCCCAATCCACTTGAAACTAAGTGTGTTGGAAAGCGATAAGCAGGGCTTTCAACAAGTACCCCAATTCAAGGTGCTGAAACATCAAAATTCAATTCCTGAACATTCTGGTTGACGGTTTCAACTACATGCTCAAAGTGACCGTTCTCCACCATTCCCTGGCCGATCTAACAAAGACCAGGTGTTTCTGGAAGCCAGAAGCAGGTAAATTCCATCTGACAGTTCAAAATGTGTTACATGCATCATACACAGGTTCCACACACTTGTTGTGTACCTGCATGAACAATTCATGGGCCCATGGTTGCCCTGTGGTTGACTCAAAAGGTAAGACTTTGTTCTCCTGTGCCTATATTATCCCTTCAAAATGGATCTAGAATCATGGGAAACAACTCAGAAATGATTGAACAAGAGGCAAGGCACATTTAATATATATATATATTTATTTACTGCTAAGCCCCGGGCCTGGGCCCAAGCCCGACCCGACCCGGCCTTAAGCCCGATGGTCAGGTCGGGCCTGAGGTTCTCCCCGACCCAAGCCCGCCCAAGCCCAGCCCAAGCCCCGGGCTTTCAGGCCCGGCCCAACCCGGAAAACACTAATTGTAGTCCTTACCTGCACGCACAGTCGTCGCCTAGTGTGCGCTGTAGCCGCCGATGTTACTACCGACTCCGACTCTGCCCTAGCGTGCTGCCGACGCTCAACCCCAGCAATTCAAACACCGTAACCCCAATGGCCCTACAGCGCCACACACAATGCGGTGGAGAGCCTGAGGAGGGAGACACTAAACCCAAAGTTCTTGGTGCGTCCCTGTTTGTGAGGTTATTGCACATGCTGACAACGCCAGCGTGCAGCCACTCGCCTCCACACTCCTCTGACGTCCAGGCAGGCCACTATCGTCAGCTACAAGTGCATTTGCTTTTTCCTTCTACTTCTGATATCACCCCTGCGCAGACTAGACAAAGCGCTGGCAATGGCTGACTGTGATGTATTGGGTGTCCTAGTAGGACCGGTGTTTATCAGTTCGGAACTCGTATACAGAAGTTCGGACAAAAATTTCCCAGAATTCCGACCGAAAAAAGCCAAAAGTGATCAGCTCTTGAAAAAAATCATTTTGGCCACCTCGAAAACCGTGAGAAGATACAAATAATTCGGACAAAAAAGTTTTTGGGCCAGATTTCCTGATACGAGTTCCAAACCAATAAACACCGGTCCTGTCCTAGTGCAGTGGAGTGGGTGATTCGCGTGTATTGCACAAAAAAAAATACCTTCTCGCTGGCTGTGGCGGGTCATTTCTCTGTGCCCCATACTACCAGATTACGAGTGTGGGGCAGAACCCCATCGTCTTTCCTGTCAGTGCCCTCGGCGCTCACGACCCGGGCTGTTCGTGTCTTGCTAGAACGGGGCACTCTTGTGTGTCCGCCATCTTGTTGTCGGTGCACGGCAGTTCGCCTGCCTGTCAGATGCTTGTGAGACGTGTGACAGCTCGAGAGTAAAAAAGACGATGTGTGTCACAATCTCACAGCTTTTGCGGGAGTTCCAAGACTTTAAAACAGGAATCAATACTCGTGGTGATTATTTGCAGGAGATAACAGATTCAGACCTGAAACAAGATGAGAGCTTTTCTAAGGTGCTCGCCGAGTTTGAGTCCCAATGCGAGTTCAAGAATAAGGAGCAGCTTTTGCTTAATCAGATAATTACTGTACCATTTCGACCAAGTGTTCATCAAAATTATGTAATTTCTCATCCGAGAAGGCCGAAAAAATTTCTTTTGAATTAAGGTGATTTTTGCACACATCAAAAAAATCTTGGGTGTCACGCGTCACTGAACACTTGGTCGAAATAGTACAGTAAGGAGGCCTATAAGGCCGAAGGCTGAATTGTACTGCAATACCTTGTAGGCCAATCTCAAGAGGAGGAAAAGCAGCTGCCTGAATTAGAATTCCCGCTACCTTTAGGTAAGGGTTTTAGGGCGCCCTATTTTAACTGCCTGGTGAAGATCACATTTTCATTACAAGGACAAACAAAAACTGTCATATGCAATGAGTCATGATTCAAAAAAACTCATTAATAGACCATCTTTTGGACATTATTCTGAGCCTATAGAATAGTCATGGATTCTCTGTTGCTCAGATACCTTTTTGTTATTTTTAGAGCTCATCCACAATTTGCTGGAGCTCAAATGAGATGAATTCAATGTGTCATTTTTGCTGCCTAATTCTGCCCTGCCATACGCGGCCATTGATATGCTGACAGTGCCGCTGAGTGCGAGCTGATATATAGAATACCAGGCATCCAACTCCGAGGACGGCGACCATAAGATAAATGTTGTGCGAGTGGGCCAACCCATTCTCAGGACTCGTATGTGAGGTAGATGGTGTGAAGAGGGAGGTAAGGAGGTGGGAGGACAATGGTGGTGTGGACGACGAGGGATGAGACGAAATCTAGACAGCGATGAGCATACTGAGCAATGATGAAGGCTCAGATGCGAAAAGGAGGCGAAAGCGATGTTTAAACGTGTTCGTAGAAGTAGAATACATGAACAGTATTTATAGTAAAGAGTGTAATATAAAATAAAAGGAGAAAGTTCCTTGAGCCAGTGTAAATTCTCGGGTACTCTGTGAATTGATTTCATCTGGGGAATGGGGACGCCGGATGCCGGAACAACAGAAGACCGATGGTTGAAGTCGGGAATGATGGGAACCGTGGGAATCGGACCGAAATGACGGAATCGGTGCTCATCACCATCCTTGCGGCCATCTGCCAAATCAATTGACGTGTGAATGCGACATTACTCGGCCGAAGTGCATTCGGCCGATGAGCAAGGTCTGGACCTTTTACCCCTACAGGGTCTTCGAGAGCCCTAATTTTTTATTTTGGCTGTGCATCACATTTTCGTCATCAGTCTTTGCGCATGCGTACTGACCTTTCCTCCTAAAATATGACAGCTTGTCCGTGCTGTTGCTCTTGCAGCGAGATTGCCGTTGGGCAACACATGTCGTAACATATTTAAACTTTAAAGTACTTGCTCCCCCTTCGCTGGTTTCTCCTCTTCCATGACCCGCTTCCCAGAGTTCTTTCTGCAACATTCTGCAAGATCCCATCCTCCATGTCTGTCTACCCTCTCTCTGTGCACTCTCTGGTCTTTCTGGACTGAATACTATGGACTTGTGGACTTCCGAATTCTGGATTCCCACAAAATATTTCATTGTCCTAACTTCCTGTTACAACATTCGTCCATTTGTTCCAACATGGCCCCAAGTATTGCAGCAATGTGTACAGTGTCTCAATCTCGCTCGCTGAACCTTCACTGCACAGATACTAGCCCATCATGATTGGCTTCTATGCTTATAAGTCTCTTTGTTTTTAGATCCTGGATGCAGCTGCATTGCCAAGAGCCCTGGCTTGCTGCTGTACTCTGCCGAGCGCTCAATGCTTGACTCAAAGATTTTTTTTTTTTTTTCCATTAGCCGGCTGTTTGTATATCAAAGTTTAGCGCTTAGCTTTGGTCCCGGAATCAGACGCTATTTTGAACCTCAAATTTACCTCCCATGCAGAGACATTCTCGGCTGAAGCGCTCAAGATGCACTCAAAAGGGATTCCAACTTTCTTTCCATCATTCATGCTCTTTTCCTCCCCCCTGATTTCCACTCCACTGCACAGACACCGCTACCTATGTACTCTAAATGTAACACATTTGCTTGAGCAAGCCCTCATCCTCACGAACTAACCTATTTTTTGATGTGGATCCAAATGTTCTTTGGACACATAACTCAAAATCCTTACTGGGAAGGATTAAGCACGGTTTTCCGTTCTGCCACACATCAAGTCCACTGACCCATCACAACCTTCTCATGTCCAACAGACTATTCAACATCCGGGTGTTTTGCGGTCCTTCAGTCAAGGATTCACTGTGTGCCAGGAGTTTATGGCAAGCAGCTTTGTCGTACAAACAACTTGAAGAAAGTCTTTTTCAGATTGGAAGTCTTGCAGAAATTTCAGCGTCTGAAACCCGGGATGGCTAATGTTGAAACCTTCCCTCTATTGCATTCTCCCGCTTTCTTTGATCATGCACTCATCTAATGAATTTTGTTGGAGCTTCATTTCTTTTGTGCAGTGGTGAACAGGTAATGAAATCCAAGATTGGCTAAATTATATGCTTAGCAGCTTTGCGGCCTCGCAATATCTTTTACTTCATTTGTGTGTTGACTATTTCTCCGCAGATTCCAAGTCACTGAAAATTCCCTCGACACCACCACCACTCTCCCGTAGTCCGCTACGTCGTCCTCCTGTGGCTGTTCCATCTGCCCCATCCTCTCGGCGCGCATTCTCTGGCGAGTCGCGCCTGGACGACAACCTTCAAAAGACCTCCGTCCCGGAACTTCCATCATGCAAGAAACCGCGGCTCCATTATCATTCGTCAAGCTCTAGCGTAGCCCATTTCCACATACCGGAACTCCCTGGGCATCGAGGCTAGATCGCGCTACATCTGCAACCCGCTCTCAGTGCGCGGGCATGCGACGTTGCTGCGGAGGCGTTGAGTTCGCTGTCCACAGCTAGAGTTTCCGCCTTCGTAGCTGGTCGTTGTGACCTAGCATACGTTCTACGTCGACCAGCGCCTACCTTCTCGCAAGAGCGGTTCCTGCACGACGCCCTGCAAGGTCAAACTGATCTTTCGACCTCTTCGACCTTGGCATGTGCCTGCGCTACCTCTTGGGCCTGCATATGACTCATTGTCCTTGCTCTTAAGAGACGCCTTGGCGGGCGCTTCCTCTCGAGCGCATTTACCGCAGCGCTCGCTCGGCACAACGGCTCGCACGCACTTGAGTACCGTGATATTCTCCCCCCCCTGGTTCTTCGGGGCTCTGCGCTGTATTGGCCTTCGCATGCCGGTTACTCTGCAGACGCTTGTCACTGGATGGACCGTCGACGGTTAACGGGCCTCTAGTTCTCCTGCGCTGCCGCCGCTCTCACGCTGCTCCTGCGCTACCGCTGTTTACACCGCTGCCACGTGGCAGCAATGTCGTCCAGTATTCATTGAGGCCCACGGAATATACGGTTCGATGTCCGATCCTGATGCGGACGGATTGGGCCCAAAATGGCCTCTATGTCTCATCACAATGCGGACATTTTTGGTCAAAAAAAACGCGAAGTCCGATCCAAATCACTGACGGATGGGATCGTCTGCCATGAAGTCCGATCCTAATGCGTACATTTGCACCGTCAAGCCAGGCAAATTCCAGCCTGTAGTGGAGTGCAAAGCTCCTACAGCAAAAATGATCCCCAAATCAACCTAAATCACCTTTTTCAAGCGCCCAAGGTACCTTCTCGCGTTTGGAGGTCCGATCCAGAGTGCTGACGGACGGCGGCGAAAAATGGTCTACCTGATCACAATGCGTACGCTTCTCTGGGTAAAATCCAGGTACGGAAAGGGCCAAAATCCACGCAAATGGATCGGACATATAATTGTATATGCCGTGGGCCTATTCATTGTCATCTCCATCCTGCTTGGACTCGCGTACGCGGTGACGCCTTTTGCGGAACGCGCTGGGGGGCAGCAGGCGCGCAATGGTCCCGGCCTCAGAACACGAGTCGCTTGCCAACTCTGTCTGCCTTGGGCGCGCGGGTGGCTGTTCCTCTGGTATCGCGCACGCTCCTGCGCCTTCCCTGGGAAACGACTCCCTTTGCTTCCACACCAGCAACCCGCTTGCCATTCGTTCTCTCGACCATCCACCCTCTTTCGTAGTCTCTTATAAACAGACGCTATAACATATTCAACTCGTACCTCGTTTGTTATACCTCTTTCGTACCTCCTGAGTGCATCTTCTGCAGTGCCACTTGCTTTCTTCGCTTTCGACACCCGCGTGCCCGCTGAACGGACTATTCGAAGACGTCGACCTCGTGACTGCGAGACTCCGTCCAGCTTGTGGTTCCTACACCGCCAATTTGGTCGGAGCTCCAAGCGAGCTCTGTCTTGCCATATTGGGATTTATACAGTCGGACATCCCCGGAGACCTCGCCAAGAGATCAAAACGTAGAATCGTACGCGAGTCCTGGGATCCATCAACCCCAGAACATTTTTCGAGGACATCCCCAGAATATTATATTATCACTCAAAGCCTTCGACGCTCAAACTGCGGAAGATTCTAAAATTCTCTTTGAGTCCAGTTCAGGGATCACACAAGGGAGATAGGATGAGGGGCCAGCGGCCGTAAACAAATCATATTATTATTGGTCTACCTATTTAGCTACGAAATATGGTACGAGAAATGGATTAAATGAATGCGAGGGATACAATAAGGCAAAAGGCGTGGTCGGGGACATCGGAAACTGCAGCCGAATTTAATTGAAGAGGGAGAGGTCAGGGCTGCCATAGGTGCGGCAGTAATTTTTGAGAACTTTCGCGATCGCCCTATGAATATTGTTAGCTTTGAGCGAGAATGAAATGAAAAACAAAAGACATACCGGGAAATGCGAGGCTCATCGTTCTCGTACTTCTCGTGGATCATCAAAAGCTGCTCATCAACCTTCTCCCAGAATTTGGAGCCGCCCTTGGCATCGACAAGAACTTGACGCTGTTCACAGTCAGGAAAGATTGCACCGTGACAGGGATTGTGGCATACCAGGACTGCGACACGACCCATCATTGGGAGCGTGACCTTGATTCCGGCATCGGGGACGATGTCGACAAGAGCCTCGCAAAGCTGGATGATGTCAAGAGGGTCCTCACGGTCGACGACAATGGTTTCCCCATCTTCGGTCTTGATTGAAGTCCACATGCCGTCAACAAGCTGGGGAGTGTCAGCCGAGAGCAGGGACGATCAAGGCAATGAAAGACTTACCACTTTCTTCATATCATAGCGGCGGTCCGTGAGACGGATACGAATACGGGATGCGATGGTGCCCCACGAAGCCTTGTCGTCAACGACATCATTTGTGACGCCCCAGAGCTCCCCATGCTCAAGGATCAAGGACTGAGACAAGTCAGCGTCAGAAAATGAGGGCAGACTCAGTGACGCACCTTCATGATGCCGCTGGGGCTGTCTGACTCCGACTTCTTGACATAAAAGCCAAGGTTGGGGGACATCATCGTGCGGAAAGTATGGACATCAATCTTATGCTGGGGAACATCAGTGCTGAGTGTAAATCTAGTAGTATACACACATCGAGCTTCTTGGGGATGACATAGTTGGCAGCGGTCGGGCTCACGAGGGCCTGCATCTCCGTAATCTTGAGGAGCTGAGCATACAACTTGACCTCGTTCACCGAGGTCGCATTCTGTTAGTTGTATTGTCAGCCAGGTAGCGAGTTTTTTTTTTGAGTACCTTGGCAAAATCATCGAGCATCATGACACCCTCAGGCTTCAGCTTCAGCTTCCTTGCCCGGCAAGAACACCAGCTTGAGTGAAATCCTCGAAGCCTTGGACAGAAAAACGACGGTTATGCCTGTTGATGCGAGCCGAGGCATATGGTGAGGAGGAGATCTGCCTGTGACGGTTGGTGGGAGTTGTTGGATTGGAACTCGCAGTGCGGCGGGAGGAGGACCCCGCAGGGGTGGTGGTGCCGGGCATGTCACCGCTGCTGCTTGCGGGTGGCGCCAGTGGGGAGCTGAGAGTGTCGCAAAGAGCGGCAAGGTTGCTGCGACGAGACATGGAGAGAGCGGACAGGTTGAGAGCGAAAATAAAAAGAGGCTAAGGAAGGAGAGGTTGCCTGGGTGTGCAAGAGGGGCGTGGAAGAAGAGAACGAGTCAGGATGGAGCTTGAAAGTTTTCTTGAGTCCGTAAAGTCCGTGCAATACACGTGAGTTATATCCGTTCTGAGAATAGGTGCGCCTCGCGGCTGCATTGTTCTTGAGTCCGTAAAGTCCGTACAATACACATGAGTTATCTCCGTTCTGAGAATAGGTGCGCCTCGCGGCTGCATCGTGTCTCGCACTCTCGACAATGCCTGCATCTCGTACGAAAAAATATGCTGCAGGTACTGTACCTTTCCATTGTGAATTGCCACTGGACCTCTGATTGCATTTCGCATTTAGACTTCGAAGATATCGACTCGGATCCAATGCATGTCAAATGCTTGGTCTGTTCTGCTGTATCCGACACCCAAGACATAATTATTTTGAGGACCGGGCGATCAGAACACTCGACGAGAAAGAAGCATCTGGCAGCCTTAGCCAACCGAACAGCAGGCAATGGGACTTCTGCAATGCAGCAGGCAGTTCCGAGTCGAGATCCTCCACCGGCCCAGCAAGCGCACTTCACTCTGTCGGATATACTGCTTGATTCTGATAGCGAGGATGAAGGCCATAGACCCCAGCGGAACCACAGTCCATTGGATGATATTATGATGGATGGAAACCAGTTCTTCGATGCAAACCGAACTGAAATGTTCTTCTCTGCAGGGACTGAAGAGACTGGTGCTGCCCGCTGACAAGAGCTGCTGGAAGGAATGAAAAATCTGGATTACTATGACCATACTGTATTTGGGAAGATAGATCGTGAGGACCCGACAATTTCAGAAGCTGTGGCAGCCATGGAGGAAATGGGTAGGTTGCAAAAGTACTATTTGTGTGTTGTTATTGATCCTTCTTTATTTGACAGGTCTTGAAGACGACAGCGATATTGAATCGGAAGCAGAGTACAGTCACAATGATAGTGATTGGAGTCCTCATGGGTCGAAAACAGTGAGGACTTAGCTCTATGTCTTGCAGCCTTCTGATTGGGACAAGATGTTTATGCTTGATTTGTTGGACAATTTACCCCGTCTGCGACTTTCCGATGATCAACTGAAAACAATCATATGGGTCATGCACGAGTGCAAAACACCTGATGTCCCATCATTTTCTGCGCTGAGGAAAAAACAAGCAGAGCTGACAAAGAATGTCAATATCAAAACCACACACCATGTGTCGGCCATGGGGAATGAATTTTACATGAATCATCCAGCCGAATTGCTTGCCTTGGTGAGAGATTTAATAAATTTCCACATGTACTGCTCCAACTTTGGCAGGATTGGGCCAATCCCCTGGTCCGAGAATTTATACAGGTGTATCCAGAGATCACAGACCGAATTTCAGAGCTCAGGCAGGCCGACAAGTGGACAAAGGAAGTGGATTTTGATGATCTCTCTCCCATGTGGGCAGACTGGAAAAGAGCTGGTCATAAGCATTTTTACATCAAGGAGCTTGCACAGCTGCAGAACAGTGCATTTGTGATCCCAATGTGATGGGTGATTTTCAACAAGGAAGAATACGCTGAAGTTCACAAGGTAATCCACTACCCAGAGGTCCGTATTTCAATGTCTACTTGCACTGGATTATTCTGATTGAATTGTACGGGAAGTCTGGGTATTTCATCATCCACAATGAAACTATGATTCGAGTCCGAGCAACGGACTTCAAATACAATTATCTTGATCTCAAGGAGAGCGGATATTCACTTAAATTCCCTGGTGAGCCCACTGCTCCGAGTTATAACTTTGTACTAATTCAATCATTGAGAATCTTCTCCTGAATGGGCCCAATCCATGCCCAACCCAGTGCGGAAAATTGCGAAGGGCCGTCCAGTATTTTCAATGCGTATAATTCCCTGGAGTAATGATGTATCGGGGAATGTGAGCAAGCAATTCAACCCACACATGAATGTTTGCATTGCAAATGCGAACCTACCACACCGCAAAGTATCACAAGAATACTTTGTTAGATTTTGTTCAACCTCACCCCATGCATCTTCTGGAGAACAATTTGAGGCCGTCGCTGAAGACCTGTGAGTATTTGGTCACTGATTTTCGATTCATCAAGACTGAAACTGTATCAGTGGATGCAACAAATACCATAAGGCATATGACTGCAAACTGGAGCAGGAGATTTTGTTTCGCATCTTTGCTCATGTACTCCCTGCCGACAATCCACAACAAGCTGAATCTGCCTCAAACGCTGGTGTACATGCGAACCTGTGGTGCCGTTATGATGGAGTTGGGGGTACAGCGGCCCATCGTGAGACCGATGAAGGATACCACGCTCTTTTCAAGGTAATACCATCCATTTTATTTTAGAACTCCTGCATTTACTGCCAATTTTAGCCAGGGATTGCACGCACACCAGCCCAGACAATACGCATAATTAAACGTCAGATATTGACTGGTGTCAAAGACAAGACCGCACTTTTTTGGATTGAAAAGCTGATTATCAAGGCGAGGGAAACCCAAAAGGAACGCTTCAGAAGTGATCCTCGTTTGAAGGACAAGAATCTCAAGGGGGATGCACACAAAGCGGTCAAAATCCGAATCAAAGATCTCATTCAGTGGGAACTGTACAGTTGGGTGATTCTGCAGCCTGAAGAGCGATACTCTAAGTTGCCAAGACATTCAGGTATACACCGAGTTTATCTTTCCCTGAGTTACTACTTATGTATTCTTCACAGCCCAACGGTACCAATAGCGGCCAGGCGATCATTATAATATTTTGCTGCGTGTTCGAGGTGAGATTTTTGTTGATTCACCCATCACGAGGTTATAATTATCTTAGGCATTGATCCACACCAAGACAGCCCTTGCGAGATCCTTCATTCGGTTCTGCTTGGTGTCGATAAATATATCTGGCACGAGACAAACACAGCATGGGATAAACCCAAGGCAGAGAAATTTGCAGTGAGGCTGCAGTCATCCTCGACAAGTGGCCTGAATATGCCCTCCTTGCGTGGGCGATATATTGTGAAGTACAAAAATGCTTTAATTGGAAAACACTTCAAAATTCTTCAGCAACTTGGTGCCTTTCATCTTCATGAGGACATTTGTGGGAAGAACCTCTTTGAACTTTGGAAAGCATCGGGCGAGCTGGGTGCCATGTTGTGGTACCCAGAAATTCGCAATCTTGAACAATATCTGGTAAGAACTTGAGTTATCCATTGGCTATAGAATTTACATGCCTACTTATAGAGTGATCTCCAAATTTGCATTGACAATGTCTTGGATCTCTGGGGACTTATTGATCCAGCACGCATCTTGACCAAGTACAAACTACATGTTCTTTCGCACCTTCCTGACGACATACGGTGTTTTGGGCCCGCCATTCTCTTTGCAGCTGAGGGCTTTGAATGCTGGAATGCAATCTTCAGACTGTGTAGTATTCTATCCAATCACCAGGCTCCAAGCCATGACATTGGTGTTACACTTGCGGATATGGAATGTTTCAAGCACCAGGTTAGCGGTGGATGGTGGAAGGCAGCCGAATCCGATCAATATGTCCAGGCTGGCCCAAAGGTCATCTCGTTTTTGGGCAAGAACATGGACCTTCAACGGCGCCTGGGTTGGATGGACAAGTCCAGACCAAAGCCTGGTCTGTCTTTCGACATTTGATTTTTAACTGCTCTGAATTAATTTTCTCTGTGAATTAGGGTCAATCAGGCTAGACTCAAGACGAGGCCACAACTGCACCATGGCGTGATATTCTCGGCCCGCTGTGGGCTCTAGAACTTGATGCTCGTGGTGCAGGAAAAATTTGGACAACCTGTAAATATGTTGTCTCGCACACAGGAGACATCTGTCCAAAACAATCATGGGTATTTTTTAAATGCAAGGTAATCAAGGTTGTTTAATCCTTTAGTTATGGCTGAACACAGTATAGAACACCGACACAATTTTAGCTGGCTGTATCTGCAATATTGTGATTCCTGTTACTGCCTCCACACAGCACAATATGTGTGTGGTCCTGGTTCGCCAATTTGTGGTATCGGCCACTCGAGATGAACGCATGAACATGCCAGTCCTCTCTCCCTTCCAAAACACCCATCTTGTTGAACCTGAGGTACAGTTGTACAGTGGATTTGTCCGATTTCTCCTATATTGATCTGAATCCACAATTAGAACATTCTATTCTGCTTCAATGCGCAACATGACTGCGTTGGAAGCAACTGTCAGGTTGTTACAGATGGAGAGAGAATCATGCAAGAGCATCAAACAACTGGACTCACCCAGGCAGTGATCCATCACAAGGAGACCGAAATCTATTTCATCAACATGCATGCTCTGCACAATGCACACTTGCTCCGAGAAACTCTCCCCCGCAGTCTAACCGCTCCAATACCTTTTTTCTCTGACCGCGAAGCCAAACACAGCGAATTAGCGGGTTTGGTT
Organism: Mycena olivaceomarginata; assembly: GCA_029378375.1. Lineage (NCBI taxonomy): Eukaryota > Fungi > Basidiomycota > Agaricomycetes > Agaricales > Mycenaceae > Mycena > Mycena olivaceomarginata. The sequence goes on along the minus strand of JARKIC010002299.1, from coordinate 8,418 downwards.
CGTGTTTCCGGGCCTGCAAAGCGTGCTGCCACTGCCCAAAAATCGCGGGAAACTCGTGAGAAGAAAAAACAAGCGAAGGAAGCAGGGTTGAAGGAACTAGACAATGAACCAGAACTTGCGGAAGAGGACGAGGAAGATGAGCCAGTGGTTGATATGGAAGAACAAATGACTGCACAATAGATAGTAGATTTACTATTAATTCAACAGAATGTTGCAACTTGATTTTGGATCGAGACTTGTGGGCTCCAGCAATGGCTCAGGTGGATTGCGATGACTGGCAAGTGAAATCCATCTGCGCTAACATTGGGCCGTGATTGCCAGCTTTAACTGTACCCATGAGACGCAAATCAGTCACAATGGTTCTACATTGTAGCATTGCCTCCTAACGAACACAGAATTCCCCAAGATTGCCATACAATAAATAGTTGTGGTTATCTTGATGAACATTTTTCTTCTAGAAATCACTGTGTTGAGCTGCAAAGCTTTTGCTGATCAAAAAATGATAATTGTCACAGAATGTCTCAGTGAGATTCTATAGACATTGCCCTAGGCTCATACAGAGGTTTTCAAGAACGGTTTCCGAAATGTCTCTCAGGAGATTCTCGAGACATTTCTCAGGATCTCGGGAGATATCCCCGATCAGATGGGCCGGAGTGATCCCGCCAAATTGGGGGTGTAGGGTTCCTACGGCCTCGACTGGTTAAACAACGACGAGCTCCCGCGCCTGCCCGTGCACGTCCGGGATATCCGCACGAAGGGAGCATGTGGAACGCGATCCGACGATCTGGTCACCACTCTGGTGCCGCTGCCGCTCTCACACGGTCTGCTACGTGGCGACGACGTCCACTCCTGCTCGACCTTTCGCTCCCCTCACGCGCTGCACCGTCTCGGCAGCTTCTGCCTTCCGACGCCCGACCTCAAGGCTTTTAACAAGATCTGAAGATGGAGTCGGGCTGCTCCACCGACTTCCCCTCCTCTTCGCCTCCATTCATTTAAACCGTGAGACGGGGTGGTTTACGAGCGCATATCTCTCGATCCATTTGGCCCGACCCAGCTTGCCTCTGCGCCATGGCAACTTGTGCAGACCGAGACGAGTCTCTCAGAGACTCCTCGCTGCCACAGCGAGCGGTTGTGCATCGGGATTAGCATTGGGGGGCACGCGCAGAAGTCAGCTCCGCTCGTCGCCGTTGGCCGTAATCTCGCTACGTCGAGCTTTCCACCGCCTACTCCACGCCGTCCCCGCTTGCACAATCGTCAACGAACTACGACCTGCTGGTGCTGCGCTATGCTGCGGCACACTTGTACTCCGAGCGTGAGGCACGCTCAAGCTTGTGCACGGCGCCGAGTTTCCGCCTCGAGCGTGAACTCCGCCGGCTCATGCAGTGTCCTTCACCCGTCAAACAGCCCCGCTTTCGCAGTATCCCGAGTCGCGAGTTCCCGCGATTTGGTCCCTTGAGTTCTGGATGACGAGTCTCAGCATGAGACTCCATTGAAGCTCTTGGACGCGAAGTGCCGCGCACCCGCGGTCCTGCGCTCTCAGATTGCCCCTCTCGCTCGCTATGTATGCTCTTCGTCGCGTGTAGCGTAGAGAGCGCGTCGCGCCCTCCGCTCTCGTGATTGGACATGTACGTACCACGGACTCAATATACGGCTCGATCTTGCCCAGGAGAAGTAGTATAGCTCAGTAATGCATGGGTGTGGATGCTTGAGTAGTGCAGGCTGCGAGAAGAGGAGGAATTCGAGGATGAGGGTTTCGTGGCGAATTCACAAAGCGGTAATTCCGCGTTTCGGAAGCCCGATCCGACCGAGTCGAGCTCTCCAGTATTTATAGTACTCGCTTTCCAGTTGCCATCAGCTGTGAATCTACATTGCGTGCGAAAGTGGGTGGCCGTTACCTCGAATCCCCATCGCGACAGAGCTACCGAGCTACCATCGAAATTCGCACTTCCTTGGTGTATTCCTCGCCGACGGATCCCTTAGGATGAGCCGCATATTCATGCACGTCTCCTCGTGCTTCTTCGCCTTTATCGCGACGGATCCCTCCCCGAATGGGAGGATGAATTGCTTGACTCATGCCTGAGAGATTGCCGGTTGCGGTTTGAATCGCCGTCTCTGTCCGAATACTTTTCTTTACTTTCCTGCACCAACCTTTCATCGCCCCGATTTAAATTGCGATTCTACATTGTCTGGAACCTGCCCGCTGTCTTCGTCTATTGACGTCGAGTATGCATCCTGTCTGTTCTCGCCCTGCGCAGCTCAAGCTCTCGCTGTGCCGCTCGACCTCGCGCGATTCCTTATGGAGTCTGACTTACCTTCTCTCGAGAGCGGCTGTGTCTGTCCCCGCACGGCACTGCGTCCCGGATGCACATGCCGATGTAGCTCTTACTCTTGGCCGAGTCCTTAGGCGTTGAGAGAACATGCTCCAGTCTGAGTCAGCATCCGCGAGCTACCTACGCTTATTCGGTGTCGAATGTTCTCGTTGCATGCTGCTGCACTCGCACATATTCAATCAAGGCAGGCCGTTTCAGTCCGCCATCCCTTCAAGTTTGAAGAATCGGTTCTGATGTTGCATCTCCGTTTTGTGACGTCGAGACGCGGCAGACGTGAGTAGGCGCATGCTCGTCCATTGCTCGGGCGGAAATATGCATCTCTCCTTCCGCGTCCTGTGACGTCGAGTTCACCTGGTTGAAGTCTTATGCATAGTGTTTTCCGGGTCGGGCCGGGCCTGAAATCCCGGGGCTTGGGCCGGGCTTGGGCGGGCTTGGGCCGGGGAGAACCTCAGGCCCGACCCGACAATCGGGCTTGAGGCCGGGTCGGGTCGGGCTTGGGCCCAGGCCCAGGGCTTAGCAATACATAATTATATATGTATAATAAAATTTAAATAGCAAATGAACTCAATCCCCATTGTCCTCCCCCTCGTCCAGCTCAAGTTTGCGAGGGAGAAATCTGACCTCCCTTGGTTATCACGGACTTGTTGTGGTCAATTCAGAAGTAAATCATGGGCAAAAAAAAAGAATTCTCACTGCCAAGATTTGTGAAGTTGTTCAGTAGGGTGATTGAAGTCCGTGTTGCCAGGAGATAAGTAAGAGACTTGAAGTGAGTTACAAAATTCATCTTTATTTCTTTTTTAACTTGTTGAAAAAGCCCGGGCCTAGGCCCGGGCTTCGGGCCTGGGCAAATGTCAGGCCCGACCCTAGGCCCAGTTGAAAACCGGGTCGGGCCCGAAAGCCCCAGGCTTGGGCCGGGCTCGGGCCTGAGCCCGAGCCCGGCAAATCACTACTTATGCATCCGCCCATCCGCCCTCTCGTCAGCGCTCGAGACGGCTAGGGCTGGCAACCGTAACCGTGTAAGCACGGAATACGGTACCGTATTACGGTCCCGGTCCCGTCACCGTGCAGCTCGCACGTCTTTCATACGCGGTACGGGCACGGCTTGCGAATGAGCCGTGTTGACCGTGTCCGTGGAGCCGTTACGGCCGTCTTTACGGCATCACGGCTTGGGGTCGGAATGGAGTTGCAATAGAGGTTAATTTATTACTATTAGCAGCTGGTATCACTTTGATAAGTTTGATTTCGTGGGGCCTTTTGATTCAAATAAAATTCGGATTTTTGTGGAGCCATAAATCGCCGCGGCATCTTCGGCACAATCCCCTTCCGTTCCAAAATTAACGTGTCTCAGTTACGTACCTCCGACGAGTGCCAGACGCGTCTTCGGACCATCGGCTTTTATGCCATAACGTACTCTTTGTTCTGGACGCTCTCGACGACGCCGCCTTCTTTTACTGTGTTGTTCCGTTGTGCTGTTACGAAGCACCACATTTTTTTCCGCCCCTGACACGATCGTATCACTGTAATGACCGTAATTTTACGGTCACCGTACCGTCCGATACTCCAAGTCATTACTTCCGGGTCGTAATCCCACGGCTGTGTTCTTGCACGGCCGTATCCAGCACGGCCGTGACCGTATACGGTACGGTTGCCAGCCCTAGAGATGGCGGCCAGTACGTGTGGTACTACTCTGCCATACTTCTTCTCTTGTTCTGCAAGACCAAGATAAAGATTGTGCCATCTGCGCGTCTTTGCCTAACAACGAAGCAATGGGATTAGTGCTGGCCAAGAATATGATACGAAAAATTAAATTTTGAATATATTCAAATGAATACAGATATGATACGGTTCTGGAGGTTCCATCTGAATATAAATACAGCAGAATATGAATATGAATATGAATATGATATGGATATGATATAATACAGGCCTGGTGTATTCAAATATACTTGAATACGGCAAAGTATTACTTTCAGCTGCCGGCTGTCATGCGGCTGAAGGTCGGAGCATCAAAACTCCTCAGCCGACATGGAAAACTGACACAAGTGCCGATGGCAACCACAGAATCCACCACCTGCCGCACATCTCCGTCTTTGTTGACGGCATCAAACATTTGTGATGTTGGACGTTGAAACTCCTTGCCCTTAAAACTTCCACCCACAGGTCAATCCAGCTGCGAAACATCGAAGAAAAGTTGAACACAATGTCCATTGGGACATTTAGACCATGTTGTGCTCAGTGGGTGGATATTCATTCCGCAAATTGAGGGGCAGAATATATTTAAATATATTCAGATTATATTTGTACTGTAGCATTTCATTCAATTCGCATGTCACGTGTCACAAGCCCCCAAATTCGCGAAAAATTTCGCAAATGTCACGGGTCACGGAGGCCAGTCGCGAACTTGCGAAAGAAGTCACAAAATCGCCAAAAAAAAACTGCGAAAAATGCGAATTTTCCCCCCAAGTACCTCGATGTTTGATTTGCCGTGGCACTCACGCGACTGATGTGATCGGGAGTAAACAGGACTTCTTCCCACACAACTGCCACATTTGTTATGGTGCTGCAGCGAATGCACAAGCACAATCTAATGGATTTGATTTTCTTGTCGGTGACTCGTGGGTATGGCTGCTATGGCATGACTGCGGCTTGTTGGCGCCATAAACACATGCTGGTGCGTAAATGTGCTCATTTTTGAGCTCTGCCTAGGTCTTGGTAGTAGGTCTCAGTGCTGAGTGCTCCAGGCAAAAAACGCGAATTTTTTTCTGTGTCACAGTACCCCAAGCCAATTCACGAAAACCGAGTTCGCAAATGGGTGTCACTCGTCACAGGCCCCGCGAATTGAACGAAATGCTACAGTATTGTATCGTATTCATATCCACGGCAGTGAATATAAATACGATACCCGCCTCCATGGGTGAATATAATACAGATATGAATACGATACGGAAAATTTGTATTCATTATCATATTTTGGCCAGCACTAAATGGATGTTTGGCCAGGGTGTAGCTCTCCGAAGGTCATTGCTCTCTCGTTTGCTGCGCCTCCAGATGCGGCAATACTGTAAAATGAAGAGTGTGAGCCGGCTCTTTGTAGATTGGAGCTCCCCCTTCTTTTGCATCCTGATCCGGACTACCGCGGGCTCCTCGTCAACTGGAGAACTATCTTTCCTTTGGGCCTTAAACAGCTTGGTTGTTCGCTAGTCAAGATAGCGGTTACATTTTCATTCAATTCCTCCACGGCTTGTTCAAGATTTATTCTAGGGGGCCACTGGTTTTGCGACCTACAACCTCCTCTTCCATCAAGTCTTGAACATCAGCTGTGGATGTCCATACAATTCTTTCACGAGTCGAGACTTTTGGGGTTCTCCTTGTTTTCTTTTATCCTACTCCACAAACCACACGTAATCATGCCGCTGGCATCGTAGTTTCACCCACTCTCTCTTTACCCCGTTCTTTTATCGGCCAATCCATCTTTGAATGCACAGACGGATTCCCAGATGCTTGTCGCTAGGTCCTGTCGAGTCTCGACACAAGAAGTTTTGTATTTCAGACTCACCGCTACGGCGCAGACACACGAGCTCAGATGGCATCTTGACGCGCCGTTACCCGTATGTGTATGTAACCCTGCTCCATGCGGTCTCTGCGCTTGCCAAGCACCATATCCGCACAGTCTCAAGATGGAACCTGGGGATCCCCTCCATCTCCGGATGTGGAGCGCGATCCAGCACCCAAACCTCAACAGTACCACCTATGATCTTTGCGCGCTTGGGATTAATACAAACATCTGGGGGACTGCCTGAGCGCCCCGTGCTGTATTCCAGCGTGGGAATAAGTTAACACTTGCGTGCTACCTCCCGAATACAAGATGTCTGCTAGATGTTTCACCTCTGACCCTCTCTGCAAGCTTGGAGTCCGACTACAGCAATGGCCACTTTAACGTGCGCGGACGTCATGAGCTCGCTGTCCTCAGTTTGGGTCTCCGCTGGCATGCAATCCAGTTCACACACACCTATCACCCTTCACTTGGTCAAATGTCTTCGTGGGATGAAACCAAAAGGCTTCGGCATCAATAAACCTCCCTGCAATGTCTGTTCTCAGGCCATTACCACGCCAATGCATCTGTTCTGTCCCAAGACGTCAAGCGTATGATGGGCGCGTGGTCATTCTTATCCGTTCTCTCTGGTCTGAAAACAATCTTGAGCACTCCGGCCCTCGGCTATGTCCCTCTGCATGTGCATCAAAGCGCTGTTATGCTTGCTGCACCTGTACTTCGGCCATTTTAACGTGCTCCTCTATGTTCTGCTGTCTCGCTCGAAACATCATCCGCGATGCTGCATGAAACTGGAGGGCAGGATTTGCTCTCGATTCTGGGGGGCTACGTGTGCACACAAGGCCGTGTAAACGCTGGGGGGCAAGGCTTGATCTACGGCTCAATCCTGGAGCTCCACCTGCGTGTGAGTCATGGAATTTTTGGGCAATTTTTTTCCCCTTGAGGGGCATTGTGCTTGGATCTTTTTGACGACATATGGGAGTTGTTTGTGATTCTTGGTGCACATCTTGAGTATCAGCTCAGGGATGCACACAAAGAAGCGGGGGGCTGTGTAGGGTATATGTAGTGCTTTACCTCGCTCTCTGATTCGAGTTTTATCTCGAGGTCAGAGATGCCAGGAAAGACTTTACTGTTGTTGTCGGAGACGAATGGCATCCACCGCACCAAAGCAACACAACCTCACACTTCTCTGATCTCATGTGTATCATGTGCATGTTCGAGGTCAGCTCCCTGTTCTCGCAGGACGAATGGTGTCCATCATGCGGGAACTACACTCTCATCGAGAAGTCTGGAATGAGGTGAATAGCACCGCCTCTCTACCTCAGAGAGTATTCCTTGGCAGTGGTATGCATCCCTGCACATCCAAAGCCAGCATCTTGATGGTCGGCGCACATTCAATGGCTCGGAGAATGGTTCCAGCACAAAATTGAGTCTATTTTTTTTTCTCAATGCTGATCCTGTGCCCAGCGGCTTCATCGGGGTTCAGAACTCACCCTGAGTTCCATCTATCTGCACGCCCTCTGGCCATGTGGGGGGCTCTGTAACACAGGGTATTACGGTTGTGCACTTGGGCCATGGCCAAAGGACAAGCAGGTCCAATTAGGTAGATTAGTCAGTATTCCGTGGAACACACAGCCTTTGTGTATTAGATAAGCAATTGCAATTACTTTTACATGCATACTACGACCTAAGCCTGAAGCTAGAGTCGTACGTGCGACGTACCAGGAATCCTCCCTCTCTGGTTGAGCATCCATTTAACTGCTTAATCCCATCAAGGACGACATGGTCCCTCACACTAGGGTTACAGGAGTTCCCATTGGCCCGGATTCGGCCTCCTGCGCTCACCTGATACCTGAGCACTTGAATTCCCTTCATATCCTGTGAGAAGCCCCTTGCTGAAGCCAGGTCGCTTCACATCGGCCCACAGGCTACCAAACCTTCACCCCTGGAGGCCCTTTCCTTTTACCCTTCCCCCGCACCGTATTGGGTCTCCCACTCCCGAGGGGTTAGAGGTGGCGGAAGGCATGTCAGTTGAGGTGTTCCGGTTCGCATCGGGGGAGGAATTCAGAGCAGGTGCGTGATCATTGCTGGAAGAGGCCGTGGCAGTCGTCGCGGTGCGGTAAAGTGGCTTCGGCTTTGGCCTCACGTCACTGCCCTCCTCCGTCCTTCTGCGCTTCCCGGCCAGGCCATTGTCATCGCCCTCCCCATGCTCTGCCCTCTTCCACTTCGTGCCAGCCTCCCCTGCCGCTCTCGACGACTTGCTGGACGACTTGCGTCTCGCCTTGTCATTAGCCTCCCTCCCCTTCTGCACGAGTGCATGCAACCTGTCCTTTGCTGTGGCATGCCTGGACTTAGCATTGCACTTGCATGGGGGTGACTCGTCCTCCTCGTCCTCGTCGCGGGCAGACTGCTTGGACATGCGGCTCGACTTGGCAGGGAGCTTGCGCGGGCGTGGTTTGGACGGGTGCGGCTCCTCCTCGTCCCCCTCCTCCTTGTTCTTGTCCTTGTCGCGCGCCGGGGGCTTGGGCAGGTGTTTGA
>JARKIC010002298.1:0-67732 GCA_029378375.1 Mycena olivaceomarginata | reverse complement strand
GCGAGGGACCCAGACAGTTGCACATGGACTGGGATGATGTCGGACAGCCCAAACACTTTGTTGAGGGGATAAATGCCTGTAATTCATGAGCAGTGGTCGAAGGTGAAGAGAAGCTGCACTAACTTGGCATTGTATCGGAGACATGTTGGGATAGCGGGTGTTCATTACGAAAGAAGTCTGGTGCCATTCCTCCGGTATTGTTTTTACTGAAGAAAGGAAGTTCAGAATTGGGGGCATTCCATGGGCTGGGAATGTCTGGGGGTTGTATTCAATAGGCACATAAATTCTGCGCACCAGTTAGATTCCGGTTCGAGGGAGCAATTCATTTGCATACAGTTTGGTTTTAGAGAATCCCAAGCGTCGGCCTTTAGTGATCGAAATGGTTAAGCTGTATGTGCATTTGACAAATAAGGCGGGAAACCCCGGAAATCTGGCAACATATGATGGCGGTAGCGGAAAGTCGCGGGAAGGCAGGAGAGGAATGTCGCGGCCCTGGTGTTGAAACGTAGCCGGAAAGTCGCATGCGATGTCAACTGTTCCTGGGAATACCGAAGAAGAACCCGGCTGAGAAGACCAAAGACAGTATGTTTGTTTGACCACTTTGGTGGCTTGAACGCCGAAGTCTGTTGTGGTTACTTCCAGCCGGCCTTCAAGCTTGACGAATACGGTCAAACCAGCGACAATCCCCACGACAAAAGCGCACCTTCGCCACAACTTCGCGAATTTGGCTCGTGTCTTCCTCAATAATTAGTGAGCCTCGGATTGGCCCATGCTGACAGTACGATGGAACCCGTATATTTGGTTCTTGGTTGAAGAGGATGACTGTGCTGGAGCCACAAGCCTTCGTAAATATACCACTGGGGGGAGAACGTCTTCTGTTTCGGGGAGAAAAGTCTATTCGCGTCTCGTCGTCCGCTGGATCCTGCGAGTAGCATGGAGGTGGAGGGGGTGGCGAATAATATGGGGGCAACGAGACAGTGAAATGGATGGGGAATAAAGAGGGAGAGACGATTCGAGGCTCATGGTTGAGGAGAAAATATGGGGTATATCATTTTATGGGGTGCGCCTGTGGTACCGCCGCAGATTGGCCGCCGCTCGTTCCGCTGGCATGAGATCACTCGGATGCTCTGTCAGCGAACTAGTAAATGACTCGATTTGATTGAAATCATTGCACATATGTGCAACTGGTCATGTTGGCAGACCCTACTGACCATAACATATGGCTTTGCCAGAGCTGAGTGCGCAAGCTGTTGAAGTTGAGCCAAGTTCGAACTTCTCCTGCGCGCACCCGCGGCCACAGGTGCGAGCTGGCTTGTTTGTCTGGCAATGGCGCAATCCAGCTGGAGTTTTCTGGCAAGTATATATACCCGGGATTCTGATATTTCCATTTATTAAATGAATTATTTTAGACTGTGCGTACCTGATGATTGATGATTGATTAGGGAAAAATCGCTACGACCCAGCAATGACACTCGCACCATAACACCGCACGTTACTACACGGCGTGATTTTTCTAAGTGGACTGTTAGGAAAGTACGTACTTCTATACAATTTTGAATTCAGGAACCGCAGCGGCCTGGGGAAATTGGATTTCGCGGATCATATTCGTCGCTGATCAACTGATGTAGCGTGAAGATTGCCGTGATCGGCGATCGAACCATAACGCATACTGCGACATTGGTTCAGATTTTCCAAGTAACCTTACCATACCTCATAGGTGGTAGGTAGTGTGATATTTCTCCAAGGAAGACAACCTGACAAGCGGGGTAAAATAGCAGGGAATAAAGCAGCCTTTTTTTCGAGTGTGCTTTGCTCACTTGTTAGAAGCAACGCACCTGACATCTGAGATCTCATCGCTGCTTAATGAAGCGTGAAATTTAGCAGAAGACTATAGCGCCACCGCGAGATGATACAAGCCGCAGATCCAGCACAGATATAAGCCGCATCATATATCCAGACACCAGTCAGCCAGTCGGCATGTCAGCCTTCCGCGCCCACATAAGCTTTTTTTCGATTTCGAAAAATTAATAGTCTTTGGTAGACACGGAACCAGAGAAGTGGAGAAATCATTGAAAGGGGCAGGCAGCATGATCGGCTCATACATGATGTCTATAACAAGATGACGAGGTTGTAGAATTCGAATCCTTTCAGGTTCATCGGTGGAGCGGCGCAGAAGTTTGGGGCTGAGTGGTCGAGCATTGGAGGGAATTATGCATGTAAATCATTGTCGACTAGGGTGCACGTCGAGAGAGAGTAAGAGCAGAAGCAACTGAAGAGGCCCATTAGACGCAGCATAGCAGTGCCCGGGCCAGAGCTTAGGAATTTGGAGTGAGACCAAATCAGGTGCAAAACAGATCATCAACGCCAAACTGCAGCGCAGGTGTGAATTCTGATTCATGTAGCTGAGCTACTGGAAGTACCTTCAATTTCCACTGCCCAAATCGCCTTGGAGTTGCGACAGCTTGAGCCTTGCCTAAGCCTTACGGTAATAGATACCTTTGAAGCGTAAAGTCCACGATGGCCCGAATTCCGACGCAGACCGATAGACAAGGCCACACGTTACAGCAATGAATGCTTTCTTTTCTTTTTCTGACCGATTGAGGACGACTCGGCGGCAGGATCATGGCGGGGTTGAAGCAGGGTTGAAGGATATCAAATGCATAGGCCGAGGCTGTTACATAAGCTTGTGTAAGGTCTTCTCGCATGCCTCCTACGGTCGACTACCATTGTCCTTGTCTCTCTCAGTCCACCGTTCCGCCTCCGCCTCATCTACCCTCGTCGTTGCATAGTTTCCATCCTCTCCATACGCTTTTTTTCTGCGAGGAATGCGACGCTGTGCGGTGTAACCGATGCGTGTCGGTCGAAGTCAGTGGCTACTACTGCCCCAATTGTCTTTTTGAGGTTCCGAGTGCCAGCTGTACGCGCGAGAAGAACAGGTCGAAATCTCCCTGTTTTGGCGCGTCGGGTTTGCTTATTTTGCGGTAGATGCGCGCGGAATTGCTTTATGTGCCCAAACTGCCGGAATACTCTATCGGTTGTGCCTTCAGATCCTCCGACCCAGGCGATGGCAGAATAGCCATACCAATCAGCACGGTCGGCGAACCGCCATTCTTTCTGTACTGCAATCATTGTCGATGGGACTCGCGGAAGTGGGTATCACGTTCGAAAAGCCCACTGGTCTCGCCGGTTCGTGCATCGTGTACAAAGTTTTCTGGTTTCTGAGAAGCTCCTCAGCACAACTGCAGAAGTTCGAAGACTCTGCCCCGGACTCGCTGGAATTCGAACGGCTGAAGGAGCATTTTGAACCCGTCATACGTGCATCATCGCTCTCCTCCTCTACTACCGCAAACGCTCCTGCTGCCCACCCCCAGCGCAGCGCACTCACATCGTCTTCGCACCAATTCTATCACAGCCGCTGCGTCCGCCGCCCTTGCGCGCGACATCCCCGGGGTGAGCAAGTACAACCCCTTGCGCGGAGTGGAGGGGAGGGGGAGGGGCCGTGGGCAGGGACAAGACGACGAACAAGGACGAGATGCCCGAGTATCGCAGTCGCGTCGACATCGCGTCCGCGAGCGGGCGGGGCACGGGCGGGGGCGAGGCGGATGTCGAGTACATGCGCCATCTCGAGAACGTGAGCGAGGTCGCGAATCTCGAGCAGCGGTGGATCAAGCTGGGCACGTCGTTGCAGACTGCGTGCGTACTGCGTTCTCATCGTTACAAGTTATTATTCATCTTTCAAGTACAGGGACCTGAAGCCTCTCCGAATACCTCTCCATTCAAAGCGCTCCAAACGCTGTCCGGCCTGCGCGCACATCCTCATCAAGCCCGAGCAAAAGGCGCAGTCGGTGCGGTACAAGATCAAGCTCGTCGCCGCGACCTACCTCCCGCCATCACCGCCGCGCTCCCGCACGCGCAGGACGCCGCCAATGCCGATACCGCCGCGAAGCGCACACTGGGCAAGTCGACGTCGGCGGCGGTGGCGGACGACGAGCGCGGCGCGGGCGGGATCCACGCGGGCAAGACGTACCCGTTCCACCTCGCGCTCACGAACCCGCTGTACGACCCCATCCAGGTGCGGCTTACCGTTCAGCGCGTGCACTCCTCCGCCTCCACCGCTGCCGCTGCGTCCGAGAAGGCGCGCCGCCCGCCGTTCGCCGTGTCCCTCCCCTCGAGCTCCTTTGCCATCGCAGCGTACGCGGAGGCGTGGGAGTACGACCTCGACGACGAGGACGATCTGGACGAGATGTTCGGGCTCGATGAACGACTTTGGGGTCGCGGGGCGGGTGCCCGGCGCGAGGGCGCGAAGGACGCGCGGGGGGGCAAGGCGAAGGTCGTGGGGTGCTCGAGAAGAAGGCGAACATGACCGTCGTGGGGGGCGAGGTCGTCATTGGCAAGGACGCGGGGGAACGTCAAGTTCAATATGCTCGTGTCGTACACGTATCGCTCAGACGACCCCGCCGTCGGAGTCCAATGACGCTGCGGAGGGGGCACGCCGGCCAGGGCGGCGGCGGCGGAGCGGGGAAGCCGCCTGAGACGAAGACGTTTGCGTTTTACACCGTGGTGGATCTGGGGCCGATTATTCCGAGGGAGGAGCCCCGCCATGTCGATCCAGATTTCTGATTTGATTTGGGTAGAGTGCATTCAATGTTATTGCGATGATTCTGCATATGCTATGTCTCAACGACCCGTTACTAGACCGAGACCCAGTCTGACCGGTCTCGGCCTTCAAATCCACGAAAGTGAGCCTTCTGAGGACCGGTTCTGTATTGAGAGCAGCTTTCCTCTTCATTTCCTTCTACCTATCTGCTAATCCGCCGGCGATTCTTTCCAAGGAACGGTTTAGCTGAGCTTACTCTCGTTTTCGTTATTCTGATATTGTTTTCCAGGTTTCACCTCATCTCTATCGGGCTACATGACCTCTTTCTCAAAGACGATATTTCGCCTCCCTCGAAGAGCGGGCATAGCAGGTTTTGGACAGGTGAATCGTTATGTGTATGCGGTTTTTTGAAGCTGACGATATGCCATGAACTCGCCGAAAACCGGGCATAGCAGGTTCTGGTCCACACAGCCACAAAATGCCTCTTCGAGCCCGAGCAGAGAGGCACCGATAACGCTCAGGCCGCCCCATTTCAGTCAGGAATGTACAAATGAATTATTGTCCGCGCCAAGGCACATAATATCTTCGCCACCCGCCGTTTCAGCGGCCTGCCTCGGTGTTAATCAAGATAGCCAGTAACTTCAATCTCTCTTGGTGCACATCTTCGGTTTTAGTATCGACCCCAGTGTTCTAGCGATAATTCCTGGCGGTGTTTTATTTCCGTCCCGCGCTAGGCTCTGTCTGACCTTTAGGTTGATCTCAAAAACTTGTTCTAAGTCTGTCACACTTCGTCAGCACAGTACTCGGTTTATCTTGGCCAAATTGAGGGGACCTCTAGACGGAAAGTAGGAATCGTTAATGACGCAGATAGCACCTCTGTGCTTGTGCATTTAAAGCCGCGAGGAATTCCTAGAGCCCGTGGACTTGAAGGATGCTTGCTTTATTTCCTCTCGCCTTGGTTGCCGTCGCCACTGTGCACGCTCTCTCGCCATTTGTCCAGCATGGGAAACGTAACGCACTTCCTCCCGGATGGTCTCGCGTTCGCCGCCATGCACCCGATGCTGTATTGCCATTGCGCTTTGGCTTGACGCAGCCCAACGTCGATATGAACACCTTGCAGAGCCTACTCAATGACGTCTCGCACCCGGACTCGCCAAACTATGGGAACCACTGGAGTCCCGCGCGCGTCGCTCAGCATTTCGCTCCCAGTAATGAAACTATCCAAGCCGTTGTATCCTGGATCGTGAAAAGCGGCGTTCCCCGGGACCGTGTACGCGTCAGCAAGACCAAAGTGGGTCCAAGTGCTCAACGCCACCGTGGCGGAGGCAGAGACTTTGCTCAAGGCGGAATACCACGTATTCGAGCACGAATCCGATGGCCAGCACGTCGGTGTGTTTTCATCTATCCTACCCATGCACTGCTGTGATTACTAGTCTTTCCAGCTTGTGATGCTTACCATCTTCCTGCCCACGTCGTCCCGCATGTCGAGATTGTCACCCCAACTATCGACTTCAACCCTCTTCGAAAACGTGGCGCGACACACATCAACCTGGGACAACCTGGTAACAGCAGTGTCCGCCCAGTCATTGCTGGGAAAGTATCGACCATCCTCAACGAGCTGGAGAACTGCGATGAGCAGATCACCCCCGCATGCCTGCGCGCCCTGTACGGATTCGTGTATACCCCGCACGCCCCAAGCAAAAACTCGTACGGTATCGTCGAGTATACGCCCGGTGCACGTCTACTCTCTCCCGTATCCACTATGCTTCTCATACTGACCTCTTAAGTTAGGCATACCGCGCCGCTGATCTCGATTTGTTCGCAAAGACCTTCTCGACATCGCTGACCGGTAACTTGGTGGGAAAGCGGCCAGTGCTCCAGTCCATTGATGGAGGCAAGTCTCCGCCTTTCGGAAAGACTGTGATAATTGATGAGGGTCTAGGTGTGCTCAGCACATTGAGGAAATCCCGGACTATAACGGCGAATCGGACCTGGATTTGGAGTATGCCATGAACCTCGTTACATCCCACCAGCCCGTCACTTTGTATCAGGTCGGGGATCTGGTCGTAGGCATGTCAATGCATTATAATCCTGGCCCGACATCTCATCTCTTTACAGGCGCGTCCTTCAACAACTTTTTGGACGCCTTGGACGGTTCCTTCTGTAAGTATAAAGGTGGAGACGACCCGAGCCTGGATGCTCCTTATCCCGACCCTTACCGTGGTGGCTACAAGCGTATGTTTCCCACCGCCCTACTTCGGCCGGTGCTCAGTTCTTTCAGACCATGACTGCGGTACCGTCGAACCTGCATATGTTATCTCGACCTCGTACAGTTACGATGAAGCCGCTCTCTCTCCTGCATATGCCGCCAGGCAATGCGCAGAGTATGCCAAGGTGGCCATCTTTCTCGTATTCTTATATCCCTTTCTGACCCCGCTTGTGCAGCTTGGCATGATGGGTGTGACGATGCTCTTCGCGTCCGGAGACGACGGCGTCGCTGGTGCGTACACCACCGGGGGTTGTTTTTGCGAAACGCTTAACCCGCGATGACAGGAAACAACGGCTTCTGCCTCAACCCCGACGGCACCCGAACCGCAAAGGGTCGTATCTTCACACCTGCCTTCCCGGCCTCCTGTCCGTTTGTTGTAGCTGTGGGAGCGACGCAGGTCAAGCCTGGTGCCACAGTTACCGACCCCGAAATCGCCTGTGAGACGGGTATCGTCAGCGGGGGCGGGTTCAGCAACTACTTCGCGGTTCCAGGTGCTTCTCGCACTTTCCATGCACGCCAAACTCATTCGGTTCTCTCAGACTATCAAAACGATGTTGTTACTGGATACATTAAATCGCACTTGACGCCCTCGCCGTACCCCGGGCGCTACACTCCGTCAGGAACGGTCCGTCGCTCCCTTACCACTCGATAAGCGGATTCTCACTGTGTCTAGCGCGCATACCCTGACCTCTCTGCTAACGGGTGCGCCTTGTCTTATTTGCTCGTTTTGATTAATCATCCTTCATACCCAGTGCAAACTACGTCATTGCTGTTCGTACCATTCAAAAGTACAGCTGCATGTCTGCAATTGACCGACTTTGTCTTTTTGTCTAGCTGGAAAACGAATTCTTCCTCGTCGGCGGCACGTCGGCGTCGACCCCCGTCGTCGGGGCCATGCTCGCCATGATCAACGACGCGCGGCTTGCGATTCATAAGAAGCCGATCGGGTTCATTAATCCTGTCGTCCGTTCTCTCATCCATTCAGCATATAATTGTGTCAACTAATGCATATGCAGATCTACTCACCACTCTTCCAAGGCGCCTTCAACGACGTCACCTCGGGGAATAATCCTGGGTGGTATGTGTCCGCTCCTCAGTACTGTTTGATGATCTCACTCCTCACCAGCGGCACGCAAGGATTCTCCGCAGCCAAAGGCTGGGACCCTGTCACTGGGCTCGGAACCCCCAACTTCCCGAAGCTGCTGGCGTTGTGGCTTGCCGCCAAATAGGACTGAAATACCTTTCGTTTTTTCTTCTGGGCCTTTACAGTAATGACTTCTCGCTCGTGTACTTTGGTGTTTCCCTACAGCAGCTTTAATCGATTCGTCACTCTTTCTCGTTTCCCCGCGCACGAATTTCCATTTCTTTTTATCGCTTGCGACGTCCATGAGATTAAGAATATTAATGACACAAAGGTTAGCGCGTCTTCTGGTGCAAATGCACCAGCAACATGAGATGGGTATACACCCGCGGCGATAAATTATGCAATACATTTACGCTAGGTAACTTGCGCGACTGCGGCGCTGCGGCAGTCCGCCCTCACTCGTGCCTCCATCCGCACATAAAAAAAGTGCACATTGTGGCCAGTGTCCTAGCCTAGCTGCTGTATCCATACCCCTGCTGCTGGTGCTGATGCTGTTGCGGCGGCGCCCCCCCGCCCTGCACCTGTAGCGGTAAATACGTCTGGCTCTTCTGCTCAAAATACCCCTTGTTCCGCGCCTGTTTGCTCTTCCTGCGCACAGCAGCGCCACACGATCAGACCAATGATGAGCCCTACGCCGACGAGGCACCGACGAGGATGTATGGCCAGCGGCTGAGGATCATCTCCTCGTACTTCTTCTTCTTCTCCTCGGCAGAGACGGGCGAGTGCTGCTGCTGGTCGGCGGGTAGAAGGGCGTATTGGGCGGAGCCGGTGGTGTCGACGCCACCTAAACGGACGTTTACGAAGTCGGCGTGGGCGGCCGGCGTCGGTGAGCGGGAGGAGCTGGATGTATGGGTCGCCGCGGTCGATGGACGTGTCCTCAACCCAGTCGCCGAAGTTCATCAGCGTGTAGGCGTTGCGAACTGTGCGCCTAGTTAGCGAGACAAAGAACATGGAGTAGACAAGACGCACGGAAGGTCATGCCCATGATCATGTCGAAGTTACCAAACAGACTGAACGCGCTGGTGATGGGCTGGAAACGCCCCAATACAGACGTGGTTCCCATTCTTATCTAGGATCTTGAAGTGTCGTCGACAACGTCGAGGGGATGGACTGCAAACATGTGTTACGAGTGATCATGAAGATAGAACAAGGGCACTGACTAGGGAACGCCTTGCCGCCAAAGCTGAAGGTCAGGTTGATCATCTGCCCACAAGGGACAGTCCACCACTCGTTCTTGGAGTCGTAGACCGCGCCCTGCACCCGTCCGTAGATCGCGTCCGACATATCACGAGGGACCTGGCTGCACCGCCGTCAGTTTCGACTGTTTTATTCATCAAACGGGCAATGCGCACCTGAACGTGAAGCCCGAGTCGAACACCGCGACCATCTGGCCGTCAGGGGCCTTGGGCACGATGGAGTCAATGTTAATCACGTTGCCGTCGGGCCCGATGACGGTCTTGTCCTTATCGGTCAGCGCCTGCCAGTGCTGCTCTGCGTGGGGTGTCAGTAAATACTAGCAGTGTACGCGGCGGCGAGCTCACGGTCTTCGAGCAGCTTGTGCACGGTCTCGACGTTGAGCTTCGTCTGGCTGGTGATATTCTCGAATCCCTTGACAGCCTCACCAATGGTGAACTGGCCGGTAAACGGCTGAGTAGCAAGTGAGCGAGGAATGATGAATGGAAGGAGCGCACAGACCTCGCCCGGATCGTTCTTGCGGTCGAGCAAAAAGGTGATGTAGTTGGCGGTGGTTTTGTTCTGTTGGAAGATGCGGTTCAGCATGGTGTCACCGGCATCGCCGCCAAGCTTTCTCCTGGATGGCGGAGCCTTCATTGGGACCCAGACCGATGAGTCTGAGATGAATGAGGTCAGACAGGCATGCGGACTTGAGCTTGAAACCAAAAAAATAATATTCGGGTTCGCTCAAAAACCATGGCTTGGTGGCCGGCGACGGTCCGTCGCAAAGATAGAGCAAAGGCTCATGGCAATTGAACAACACAGAGTTACGCGCACCATCAAACGCTGAGTCGCTTGAGAAGGAGCTTGCATCGTTGACTTGCACTGTGGGCCTATTAGAAGGATACGCTGCAAGCTATGAAAGACACGCACAGAACGCCTGATTTTCGACGGTAAAGTTGTCGAATACCAGCTGTGCAGTGTGGATATTGCCTGTCGCTAACATTTAGCATCCCGTCTAAAACAAGACCCAGCAGAAGCAATACCCGACGCAGAGCCGACGGCATAAGATAGGGAGAGCCCTTTCCCCGTGTCTGTAGTTGTCGGAGGAGTGCCCGGAAAGTGCACCCACAAATCAGAACTAATGTCCTCTCAGCGCGAATCGCTGACGATAGACCTAGAAGCCCACCTCCCAGTATCAAGAATAACAGATACAGAAGTGCCCGCGAGAGTAAGATTGGCGATATATGCTGCGTTCCCGTTGTTCGATATAGGGACTGCCCGGCGGCCCAGTCTATTCGGAGGAGGGGTAGAGCTGGTACGGACGTAGAAAGGGAGCCCGACGGCACGGGCGACGTCTAGGACGGTAAGAAAAAGCGAGAGTGGGATAAGGGAATGCATTGGGTCCCTGAATACCTCGATGGAGGCTCAAGGGATAGAGGGAGGAGGAAAGGTGATATTGCGGGCTCGGAACTTGCCGGCCATCATTTCGTTCTCTCGGCGACTCCAGGCCTGTCGCAGCTCTTCACATTGCTTGAAACTACGCCTTGGCGTCGACATGACTTCTGGTTTGCTCACAGTGAGGAAGACCAACAAGCCCCTTGCATGGTGCCCCTAGCTGTTCCTGGGTCGATTTTACGGACGACATGACTTTCAGGAACTGAAAAACAGGAGCGGGCTCTAGCTCTTATAAGAGAAATCCCGCGCTTGTAGCAAAGTATTTCCTGGCTTTCTCCTTGGGCCTCATTGCATGGATACGCGATTGCGGTTTGTTTTGGCCGCGAACTAACCACGATTTACGGGACTGATTGACGCGACATTTTTGGCACGGAAATTGGAAATTAGGTTGGGTTACTTAAGTCAGGTTAAATTTAACCAGCGCGCTCCCTTCACTGTACATATAGCCTTCCCGAATTACGAAACTCGCTCAGCGGAGAGCGGCACTGCACTGGGCAGAGCGGGGCGCTCAACGTCTAAACGAGCCACGGCGGTGTCTTGCCGATCACCATCGCGAACTGACGCGGAGATCACTTTTTTTCCAACAGTTCAAGTTCAACCTCTGTATAGAGCAAGTCAAGGGACCATCTGGGACTTTTCGGACCGCCTTTATCTTCATTTTCCGGTCGACTTGTGAATAAACGCGGGACGGACAGCAGCGGGTTCCGCGTTGCGACCTGAGACCTGATCATGATCCCCATCACCACGCAGCCTAGGGGCGCGCCGAGAGACAGGCAGTGTGAAGTGGCACTGCCCCCTTATGATATAACTCCCACGCAATTCTCCCTCTTCCCGTTCCTTCTTTCTCCTCATGTTTTCAAAATTGCCTGTTTCACTCCTTGCTTTCGTCCTACTGGGTGACTTTTCATGTGCTTTACGACTCAACTTCGAAGCCCGCCGAATTCCCGTTGAAAGGCGGGGATTATATCGCCGGGGCAGCCTCTCTGGGTCTTCGCCACTCGATGACTCTGCCGACCTCCAGTATACCACCAACATTACTGTCGGGGGCGCTTCATTCGATGTCATGATCGACACCGGAAGGTGGCCTAAACCTATAACGCCCCATTACTTCATACTTACTCCGCTGTAGTTCCGACCTTTGGGTAGCAGGCTCAGTGTCATCTGCCAGTGATACAGGGAAGGCGGCCACGATATCGTACGCCTCTGGCGGTGCCACAGGGCCTGTCAAACTAGGCTCGGTAGATTTCGCAGGATACACCGTCCCCAAACAGGCATTCAGTGAGTCTCTGGTTCTACTGAATTTGCCCTTGTTCTCAAGCCCTTTGCAGTCGAAGTTCCGCCAGACGATGCGCATCCCGCTGGGCAGGGCTTGATTGGGCTGGGGCCCAGCGTAGGATCGGTCATCTACGACGAATTCGACGCTGCGGACGAAGGAAATACTGTCCTCGACAGCATTTTTATTCAGAACACCGCTACACCCAATTTCATCACCTTTGCCTTGGGACGTCTCAATGGTCAGTTGCACAAACCTCGCGTTTCCCCGGGATCTAATTCTTCATTTCTTCGCAGACCCGACGGACTTCTTTACCGGGGATTTCACCGTAGGGCGAGATCCTGACCAATTTCACGGACGTCTCGAACCAGCCCAAGCTGCCCGTCACTACTGTGTCCCTTTCTAATCAAGGAAACCAGCACTTCCAAGTTCTCCTCGATGCAAATGGTTTTATTGGGCCTGACGGCAACGCCATCCCCGTCACGTCGGAGGTTAGCTCGACGTCAAACCGGAAACAAGCCACTGTCGTCGTGGATACTGGCTTCTCCCTCCCTCAAGTCCCCAGGCAAGTGTGCACCTGTCAGCGCTGATATTGATCTCATCCCATCCGCAGTTCTGTGGCCAAAGCTATTTACGGCTCATTCAAAGACGCTGAGCTTATCAACGACCCTTCCATTGGGCAGATATGGATTCTCCCTTGCACCCAGGAAGTCAACATCACATTGAAATTCGGCGGCAAGGCATACCCAGTGCACCCGCTTGATGCTGCAGTGTGCGTCCTGGCGTCCTCCGTCCGAGTTTCGGCTGATCACGTTCCATCAGCGATCCGTTGACATTCGGCCTCGACGCTCGCCAGACTTCCAGCGGAAAGAAGGCGTGCCTTGGCCTGGTAATTCGCGCAGACTGGTCGTCATCTTCATGCTAACGAATGTATCTTCAGTTCCAGCCCGTCTCGTTTGACACTGGCAAGAATCCTACATACGACATTATTTTTGGAATGGCATTCCGTAAGCGCTTCCCCCATCTGGTCCTGTCGTTCGTTTCTCATCCTGTGTAGTGCGCAACGTCTATACGCTGATCAACTTTGGTGACTTCATCGCGGACTCCACGAACAAGGCGGATCCATACATCCAGTTCCTTTCCATTACTGACCCAGCCGAAGGTAGTGAAACTCTCGTCCTGCGATATGCCTTACTCACGGCCCTTTAGCACACTCTGATTTCGTGAAGGTTAGACTCAACGGAACCGACGACCAGCCGTCCGTCCTATCCCACAACGGGAGCACTGACAACAACAACGACTCATCCTCTTCACCCAGCAAGAAGACCTACATCATCATCGGTGCCGCCGTCCTTGGCGCCATTGTCCTCCTCCTCATCGGCGCATTTATCTTCAAGCGCAGCCGCTCTAAGCAACGCGGTGTCTACCGCCCCCTGCACCTGCCGGCCCCTGGTGCGGGCCAGCCGCAGATGTATCAGCAGCAGCCGCTCTACGGCGGCGCCAACCCGCCCGTGTACAACGCCGACCGGCCGTACGACCCGCCGCAAGAGCATGTCCCGTACCACAATCCGTGGGAGGGCCGCCGGCACTAAATTTATTTAGTGCTCCCACTCCGTTTTTTTCTCGTTTAGGGGCATTTTCTCTCTCTGCTACCTCCCACTCGTTTTCTGATCTGAGCAAGCATCGCATGGACTTGATTATCTATTGACATTGACTACATCACTCACACGCGGATTACTACTGTCGAGCCATGCGTTATAGGCAGTGTGTATCTGTCGTATATCTGTGTTAAATCTGTTGGCTACGCCGCCCGCTGAGACGGAGGTCGTAACCGTGTATCCTATTGTCGCAAATAAACTTATGGCTCCAAGTTCTTGACTGCCGAATAAGGCAATGTCGTTGCCAAATTAGGCTTGAGTAGTGTCAATCGCAGGAAAGCCAAGCCTGATTCAATCAGGCTTTCGTACATCACTGGTCTCGAATTTGGGTCTGGTGCATGAGCTCGACGAACTTAAACGGAAGGTCGACAGTGCCTTTTGGATGCTACGGTGCTCAGGGGCCTACAAGGATCGTAATACGACTTTTAAGACAGCCTTGAGGGTAAAAATGTCCGATTCGGCATAATGTACATAGTCTGCACCCCTCAAACTGTGGCGTGCTATGTGTACCGGCCAAATCGATGTTAGAGAGTTTGATGGATGGACACCAAATCGCTCATCGGGACGACACGCTTTGAAGAGGAATGGACTCTTCTGACCCAGACCATTTTATCGGGTAGGGTGTTGACTTCGGCGAGGGCGTAACAACAACAAACGGCAGCGTCGAGGCGGTCGATCCCTGCCGGCGCCCGACACGAGGTTCGTTCCGACGGCAGGTGAGGTACCGAACCCATGTCAAGTCAACGAACCAGGCAAATAGCCGGGGTAGGAGAAGACAGAGTTGGATCAGGGGCGGGACGGCCACTATCAGAGCCAGGATCTGGAATATTTCAAGTTGAGAGTATGCAAGAAGGAGCAGCGCATGATAACTTGCTTGTCCGTATGTGGCGGCGAAGGTTGAGTCTCGGGATAATAGAGCCATAATTCCAACTTCGACATTTATGAACCAAAAGGCATGGGGGAAGAATACCACTGTGCAAAACTGGATGAACGGGTATGCGTCGACAACCTTCCGCCTTGAAGTCGATGAGCGACCCAAAACGAGAATCTTGTTTGAGGCACGCACCACATGCGCCGTAACGGGAGTTTCTTGTTGTGCTTTTTCCAGATCTCCCGACGCTGCAGGTAGATGGCCGTCCCCCAGGCCACGACGAACATGCCAGAGATGACGCCTGTTTGGACAGGATATACCACAAAAAGGACGAGGAAGGGTATAAAGAAGTCGCCGATTATATGGCCTCCGGCAACAGTGTGGTCGCAAGCGGTCTGTTGGAAGTGCCAGGCGCCGTCGGGCAGAGTAGAGAATACCAGAACGGCGAACCAGACCGGCACGAGCATGAGGACAGCGAGGCGGTTCACCCATTTCCCTTTGCCGAAAACCGTCTGGAGTCGATTTTGGTTTCCGTAAATGCTTCGGAAAACATATATAATGAGGTAGACGCTAAGCGGAGAGGCAGCGAGGCCCATTGCAACGATTGTGTGGGGCTTGGTGAGATTCCGGTGGGCAATGGCAATTATGGCCGCGATTATGAGGGAATAAACGTTTAATAATTGTGAAAGAACTACAGTCATCTCTGTGAGTAGTAATCCTGGAATTACAAGTGACGACCACCTACTGAGGCTTGGGCGTCATCGGGAGAATATAAAACGAGGAGTGCGGAGATAATCGTTGTTATATAAGCTGTCTAGCGTTCAGAACTTCAGGCGAGTAAATCATGAAGAAAACGCACTGGATATGCGAACAGCAGGGGACGCGACATCAGGATTTGCACAGTATCCAAAAGCACAAGAGTCGACAGGAGGGTTCAAGCAGTACGCGTCCAAATAGGCATTAGGGCTCGAGATGTTCAGAAAATCGATCATCTGCAGGGTGGGAACCTGGCATGCGGAGCTCGAGTTAAACAAATCGCCGAAGCATGGGTTACGGTTAGGGAAAGTAGTAGAAAATGAAGGATCGGACATGAGAGGGAGAGGGACGAAAGAGCCTCTCAGGCTGCTGCGCCTATATATGCTACCATCTGCAAACATCCATGAGCGCTTGATGAGCCCTTCGCTTGCGGCGAGGTCGGACGGGATCGCACCGTTTCATGGCAGCGCTGGTTCAGGATTGTCAAAGCCGACGTCGATGTGAGCTCGGAATGCCGCAAATGAAACCGAATATAGGTAGGTACCGGTGAACTCCGAAGCAAAGAAATCTTGCCAGACCTGCTATGTCCGAGGAGAGAACTCGGTGATCGAAATAACGCCGAAATTGTTAAAATGCGATTCTGCTATCCGAAGGTCGTCTGAATAATAGTACGCCTTGTGGCCGACTGACAACTATTAATGGATTGTCGCAACTTCTCGGGCGGTGTCGTGACGATCATCAGACGCGCAAAGCCAGCGGTGCCAGTCGCCGAGTTCACCGAAACACATGGAGTGTTGATCCCCACCTCATACTGTAGAGAATGATAAAACTGCAGAAGATTCGGATATTAAAGAAAGAGTCAGACAGGCGGAGAATGAAATCACATCAAAATAAAATGATGGCCGAATCGTAGGCCATGATGAGATGATCTCCCTCCTACTCTTGAATGCCACTGCCAAACCACTAGTACTGCCCTTGCAGCCTCATATATATTTCGCATAGCTTCCATCCTCTCCCCAATCACTTTTCGCGAGGAATGCGACACTGTTCGACGTGACGGCTGCGTCTATTATGAAGCCAGTCAAAAGCCAGTGGTCATTATTGCCCAAGTTGTCTCACGAGACCCAGATAAAAACAGGTCTCGAAAAGTCAGTTTTCTACTGACCGATGGAAAATGGAATGCTGAACCGCGGAATTGCTTTGTTCCCACATTGTCAGATCTAGAATGCCTTTCGCTGATGCCAAAGGACTTCAGAGGGCGTGGGGGATGAGTTGCGTATTCCGCACATTCTAGAGGAGAAAGAGAATGCCACCCTTGTCAACCCAGGCGAGGTCGGCATTGGCGTGGAAGCGCGATGTGTACCAAACTTCTACGCAAGGATGTGTGAAGTGAGTCCAATTCGCCAATGCCCCGAAATAAAATTTAATGAATTGACCGCGGGGGATACAGTCCGACAATTTGTGTCTCGGTTATCGCTCAGGGAATCCCATTTCACAAGTGCTCGCTTTCACGGCCCCGCCCGAAAATAAGACATTTGCTGCTTTTACAGTGGGCCTATGATTCCGAAGCAGGAACCGCGCGCCAATTAATTCACGAATCTATGCCTGTCTCAGTGTCTCGACAGAGAACTGTTTGCCTGACTCAGACGATGTGAGTCAAATAGAACCTGAGGCCCATGCCACAAGACCGATAGATATCGCTCGAGTCACAATCTCAGTGTTGTTCCCGGAACCGGCTTCATTCAAAAGGACTCCATATCTCGGACTTTTGTAACCAGAGATACGCCCACTCGGGGCCCCTCATCTTCTTCCCCTGCGCCCAAGCCAATCCACCCAGTCGCTTTGACCAATCTAGTTATGCCGACAACCTTGAGAACCTCTTGCAAGAACCGCGACCCCCCGCCTAGCCCACAGCCGGAATCCCGGACGGCGCGATGGATTCCTCTGGAACGCCGACTCCTTCATCTGCCCCGCCAGCGTCGACGGCTTTCGGTGTGACGTCCGCGACGCCGGCGTAGTAACTGCTCCGTACGAAGACGCGGAGGACGCCCGAGCTGTCGAGTCAGGTGCGGAGACAGACCTCCTGTTGCCGCCCCACGAAGTGGCGCTCATGGACATCGCTCGTCATGCGAAACCGAAAGGTCCGTACTGGCGCATGCGTACCGTACATATCCGTACACCGGCTAATAACTTGGGTCTAGGCGTTGCGAAAGACTTTGAAATGCTGGACGCGCCGCGCCGGGTGATCGTCCTCGACGAAGACGCTTTTGTGGATCGGCCGGATGACGACGAGGATTCGGACTGGGAGGACATCAATTCGTTTGCTGAGGTCAACTCGGACGCCGGCGCATCAACCATGGACTATGAGTCTGAGGACTCAGACTACTTGCTCGCGCGGCGCCTCCAGGATGAGGAGTACGCACGTGTCGGTCGGAGGCCAGTATCCGAGCGTAGAGTCTCCGGGACTGGGCGTAGAGCATATGCTGACGTTCTCGCGGAGCCGACTGGTTCGTTTTCCTCCAAGTTTTCATGATTTGCATGCTGAGATTCGTATTTTTCAGGTTGAACGTACAAAATGTAAAGTGAATGTAAGATAGGAGCTGTCTGAACGATTTTCGCTATAATGGGGGTACTCATTAGCAAAGAACACAATTCAAGAAGTTGACGAACTTGTTTTTTGACCGTAACTCGATGCACGTAGATGTGCGACGTCAACCGAGCATGGGGATCCCACTTGGCAATGCTTTAACACGATCCTGCGCAGACATTCAATGCTTGCGATCTTTGTAGATGTGGATATATCTCCCCCGTATCTCGAAGGAGAACAGGGAGGTAGTCTGGAAGCTATCGACAATATTAATTCGTATCGTCGATACAGGAACGAAAGGCGATTCCGGCATCAAGGATATAAGCGTGATCCTCCGGGAAGAGCAAACGCCAACAAAAGCCATCTGGAGGCTGGACATCCGGGTAGAGGGATGGGAGGGCTCGGACTTGCAAGATGAGGCTTTCCATTATGGAAGTGGGAAAGACAAGTCACATATTCGCCGGGACCGCCAGACAATTGTCTTTGTGGGTCTAATAGCTCTCCCTATCTTCGGTGGCTCTGAACGGAATGTGGTCATATACACGCCGATTCACATCGGAATTTAGAATCATCAGGTAAGGTGCATGTCAAAGGCGAAGTTGAACCTGAGTTGAACCATACACCCGGGATTCGCGTAGCCACCAAAAGCAACATATCTGGACAGCTGCAATTTAATTCCTTGGAAATTGACCTGACTGCGTAGATCTTGCGATAAAAAATCATTACCACTGCAGCTGGGCAGCTAGCTGGGTATTCTAGGTCCAGCACCCGACCCACTGTTGGCAAGCAGCGAACAGTTGGTTTAGCTCCAAATTTGTTGAGTTATTCGTCAAGATTTTGTTTGAGGGCGATTTGCTGGTATACATTCAAATGGAAAGCGTTTAACAAGCCAAAGATTCAAAGATTCAAGAATAAAACAGAATCGGGTTGAACCGAGGTTGATTGAATCTTGATTGGGACAATCAGCCGATCAAACCTCTCTTCCGTTCGTACTACTACCGACGTAGATTGTGCAAATTACTCGTGCCTCACAGGGTTTTGGTCAGGTTTTGGCAGGAAAAGTTTTAGGTACTCGATCAAGAAATCGATACAGTTGCTTGATTGACCATGGGAGAACCGTACGTTCGAAGTAAATCGCAGTGGGAGTCCGTGTAGGTCCTTTTTTTTTTTCGTCGATTTTTGTTGATTCAAGGCACTAGCACATCGTCCATCTTCCCTGGCGCAAGAAAAGAATGGACTCTCTCCACGGGATATGCTTCAAAAAAAAATTCTTTCGGCGGGAGGAGGTGGTGATCGAATTCAGTACGTAAAAGCGGGTCATGTCAAAATTCAACTCCCGACGCGCTGAGCGTATAAATACCTTGCGCACCCTTCGCCCTCTTTCTTTCCTCTACGCCGGGTACAAGCTTCAATGTTGTGTCTGTCTATGAGAACCCGAAACAAGATTGTCCCGGCTTTTGTTCAAGATAGTCACACACGATTTTTTTAGTCCAAATTGTGGTGTCCCTTCGACCGTCAGGGCAAACATGTGAATTTTGCGCGCAACTCTTGGTGCGGCGTTCTGGTTAAAACTTGAAAGTTGAACCCCAAGGTTCAACTGGCCAGGCCCGATCATTGATGGTATGCGGCATTAATGCCAAATTTTTCCCGAAAAACTCGAGCTCTTTCACCGAACACACTGCATGCCCTCGACGAGAGGTCTCAACATGGGAACTTCGAGTTGATAAACGCTAATCGAGTTAATTTCTGTATGCCATCGAACCTCGGCGCGCATCGGATCAGAAGCCGTTGCGAGTTGAAAGTTGAATAATGCATATTAAAGACCCGCTACATCCACTACACGCTATGTTACGAGCGAAGTTTAATTCGAATCCGCTCCTGCCATAGCGAATAGGGCTTCTCGATCGCCAGACTCTTCCACCAGCGCGCGCAGCTTGCCGTCCTCTATCTTCAGCAGTTCTTTGGGACTATCAAATTCGACCTGGGTGATAGCATGAGCAATCCGGAGTGGCAGTAGAAGTGCAATATAATTCACAATACGTCCTGCATCGAGGACCATCTGAGAAGATGGCCACATCAGTAATCTTCCACCAACATGTTAGCCACGTACAATTTTATCGGCATCCATGATTGTCTGCAGTCTGTGCGCTACGGTTATTAAAGAGACATCCCCGCGCAACTCTTGGCGGAGGGAGTTCTGAATAATCGAATCGGTCTTGTAATCTAACGGACAGATTAGTGTTAAAAGCAACCCTGGTGTCGTAGAGTGGTTACCGATGGCGGATGTCGCTGGTTCGAGAGTGTCAGACAAGAGTATAAGCTTCAGAGAGAAAACTGACCTTCATCCAGAATCAAAATCTTGCTCTTCCGTACAATCGCTCTAAAAATCACAGTGAGATCGCGCCATCGGGTGAGTTGAACCTGGCAACATTACCTTGCCAAGGCAAATATTTGCCTCTGTCCAACTGAGAGATTCGTCCCGCCTGTTGAAATGGCGGTATCCAAAGTTATCCGGCCCTCATCCATTTCTTCTTGAAGAGCAAAGAGGCCGGCGGCGCGGAGAGCGTAGTTCAGTTCCACATCGTCATATTGGCCGAAAGGATCCAAGTTCGCCCGCAACGAGCCGCTGAGAAGCTCAGGCTGAAAAACACAGTTATCAGCGTGAGATGTTTAGTCGAGGTTACACAGCACTGACGACTTGGGGAATGATGGTTATGCTGGTCCGCAACGCATCCAGGTTCAACTCCGAGGTCTCGCGTCCGTCGTACCTCACAGAACCTTCCGTGGGGATGCATCTCAGGAGTGAGAGCGTCAAAGAGCTCTGTCAACCAATTAGAAGTGCTTTCCGCGACGGCGGTGAAAACAATACCTTCCCGGAACCGGTACGCCCAACTGCGCCATGATTGAATGACTTGGAATTGGAGGTAAGTTCGAAATACTTACCAATGGCCACCCGTTCTCCGGACTTGATAGAGAACGAAATGTCTTGCAAAACCTGTGGGCCGTCTTCGGAATACCGAGCAGAAAGACCTTCTACACGAAGGTCTCCGCTTGCAGGCCAATAGGCCGGTGGTTTCCCCTCTTCTGTTGCCGGCTTTTCATGCTCGATGTTGATGTATCCTTGGATCCGCTCAAGACTAGCAGATGTAAGTGTCTTTGCCAGTGATTGTCGTGCAAGCTCAAATTTACCTAATGGCTGATTTTGGGTGCGTCGAGTGAGTCAAGAAGAGGTACGCCTGATTCATTTACCTTTCACTTCGAAGTCGTTAATATATCTCACCTACAAATAGCTCAGATTAGTACAAGCGATGAATTGGATCTCGTGAATACTGACGATCCAGAGAAGCAAGCCTGGGGGGAATCAATCGACGAGCCCACAATTGAGGAAGGATGAGACTCAACTGGTAAATGTGATTGCCATATTCAAGAGGAATCCAGTATCCCCCGCGCTAGCGTGTTTAATGTAGACGAGATAGGTGGCAAGCCCCGCAGAAAATATTGCGCCCATGAGGTCAATACGTAGGGAGACCCAGCTACCTCATCGTCAGTCTCAGGACTGAACGGAAGAATGCACTAACCGGTTCAAGTTGTAGTAGTTGCGGGCTACCCTTGTGTATCTGTCAATTCTGGTGAGTGATTCCGTCGTGAATTTAGGCTCTGCTCCGAATGCGCGGATCGAGACTGAGAAAGGAGGTTGTGTATCAGTTGACAGTTGGAAAAAATGGAACAGCACGGACCTAGTCCAGCAATAGCCGCGCCGAAACTTCGACAAAAGTTGTAAGATCACACTGAAAAAAACATGGGTAGTGCGGAAACATACTGTGCAAGCACGGGAGCTTGACTGTTGGACATCAATCGCTTTATTGATAGCTGGCCAGACATGTATATCTGCCCAGCCCAAGCCCCCAGAGCGCCGACGAGAGCACCGGGGAAGAAAAAGACGGGAGTATAGATAATCACAGCGACGAATCGCACCTATATATTCAATTCAGTCGAATCCGGTCCAGCGAAACATATTCGCACCAGCGTAGAGGTAATCATATATGTGAGAGGCCAAATTTCGCCAGCGAGAGAGTCGTCGATGGCCCTCACATCATTCGTGACACGCGTAATAATACGAGAGGCTGGAGTGATGTCAAGCCATCTAAAAACGAGGAAATAAATCAGCGACTGTCCCAAGAAAAGGCGAGTAGCGAACCTCAACGGAGCACTGAGAACCGAGGCGATAAGGTTGACGTGTATCACCTTCGATGATCTCAACTGTGCAAACACAAGGCAGATGAATAAAGCAGAAAGACCGATGGTTGAGATGACAACGATCGCAACTATTTTCTTTCAGCGGACGGAAAAAAACACGATAGAAGGAAAACAAACTGAAGATCGACAAATAACTGTGAGGCAGCTAGTGAACGGTTGTAAATGTGATTCGAAACAAACTTACAAGACAACGTCCACTTCGTCAGCAGGATGCTGGTCATACTGCTTTGCCCAGTAGCCCAACTGCCATGCCCTCAACGCAACCAAGCCTTGTTGGAAAAACACGGCACCAAAAAAGAACGTGAAGAAGACGATCGGGTATCTGCCGCCCATGGCAGCGAAATACATTTTTACTGGAATTTAGAATGAGTTCAAAAGGAATGCAGTCCAAGAAGTGAAGACAAACAGGCAGAGCCGCTGACATGCCCCAGTTGAATTTCCTCGGCTACGATGAGCTTGCCGTCTGCTGTGTCGGCAGACTTAGCCTCCGGGGCCTCGACATCAACTTCCTGTTCTGCCTTGTCCAGAACTTGTTGGTCTTTTCGGATCTGGGTCGCCAAAGGACCACGCTTCGTTATCTCGGAAATGGTGCCTTGACTGTGCATGCGGCCGTCAGATCCGAAGCTGACCACAAAGTCGGCAATTGGCCGAGCCAATGCGACATTGTGTGTCTGGTTCTGTTTAGCGCAGCACCACAGATAATAAACGCACTCACCACAAGGATGACCGTTCGATTTTCTGCGTAAGTTTGTCAGGGCGAGAATGCTGAATTAAACGACAGAGACACACCGATAAGGTCTCCGCTAAGACATTTTGCGACAACCCATTGAGCGGTATGGACACTGTAAATAGATGAGTGTATTGTACGGGGGAAGGGAACTTGAACTTGCTCAAGAGCTGCGAGAACATCGTCGAGAAGCAAAATACTGGCTTTTGAGTACTGTCGAGCATCATTAGGCCAAAATGATTGAACTTCGACTGGGTTGGAAAATCTTACGACGGCCCTGGCGAGCGTGAGGCGGGCTTTTTGTCCTCCCGAGAGCGTAAGACCTTAGGCATAATCAACAAGCTGCAAATCCAGGAACAATAAACCTCATACCTTTCTCCCCCACCTCGGTTTGGTCACCGGCTTGGAAAAGAGCGAGATCTGGCTCCAGCGCGCACTGATATAAGACTTTCTTGTACCGTTCCTCGTCGAAAGGAGTGTCGAAAACGATGTTGGTTTGAATCGTTTCGTTTAGCACCCAAGATTCCTGGGCAGCGTATGCGACACCGGAGCTTCGTGGAAGATTGTACCAAGAATCCGGTGACGACGGGATGAAATGCATTTCCCCTTGGAAGAATCGTCTCAGCCTGTCCGAGTCCCAGAAGCAACTTGACTTACCTAGAAGCGCCATGAGAAGGGAGGTCTTGCCTGTGGCCAATGAGCAATGGAATTCACGAAGCAATCGACGGCGCTCACCCGATCCTGTTGGGCCCACCACCAAATTAATTCGGCCTCGCTGAAATATAACCTCGTCATCGATTTTCAACTGGAATTGACGAGAACGCGTGAGAGAGCCGTCGGGAACTTTGGACCACGAAAAATTTGCGTTACGGAATCCAATCCGCTCATCCGAGGATGGATCTGCAGCGAAAAGAGCCGGGGTCTGCTTCTCATCGAAGGCATCCAACAATTCCGTCTGCGTTAAACATGAACACGGGCCATCGTCCAGGAACTCGGGGACCTACGTTTTTTAGGAAGTCGTTGACACGGTCCAACTGGTGAAAGGTAACCGTTGGAAGATGTGCGAAAGAACAATCAGAGGCTTACTGATACTTTCCCTGCCATTAGGTCCCTCAGCCAGCCCGTGATCTGAAAAGCGAGGTTCAATAGCCATAAAATCAACTGAAGAATAGAATACTTGGCCAATGTTATCCCTGGGACTATTTAGCATCGAATACCAGCATATGTAAAGAAACTCACCTCAAGAGATCGAAAACGGTCATAGTAGAGAAAACTTTGGATGCGGTGAGGGGTTGCCCCATGATCAAGGTCTCCACGGCGGTCAACTAGAAGCTCGTGAAGTTCAAGGGAAAATACACAGACACTGGGAAACGTTCAGTGTACCCCTCAGGTTGAGAAGGATTGGTCTCACTATGTGGCATAGGTGAGGGTCATCGTCGTTACCTGCAGATTAATCAACGTGTGAGAAGCCGCGATTTAATGAAGGAGAACGCTGACAGGAATGAGGACACTGTGGATGATGCTCAAGTCAGGACGGAGGACACAACTTCAGTGAACTAACGCACTTGACAGTGCCATTGGCCAAATCTAAAATGCGTCGTTTC
Source organism: Mycena olivaceomarginata (assembly GCA_029378375.1). Classification (NCBI taxonomy): domain Eukaryota; kingdom Fungi; phylum Basidiomycota; class Agaricomycetes; order Agaricales; family Mycenaceae; genus Mycena; species Mycena olivaceomarginata. The sequence goes on along the minus strand of JARKIC010002298.1, from coordinate 43,358 downwards.
CGTATCCACCTAAGTTCCCCGTCTCTCTACTCGGAATCAGAAACGGAAGTCGAAACTCGAATCCAACACACCTTATCCTCAATTCTGGCTTTCATCTTTTCCTCCCATCCGAAAAGTTTGACCTTAGCACTCGCCGTTAGTAAATGGCGACTAACTAAAACAATGGTGGCTCACCATCCGGAGGGCATTCACAGCTGGGGGTGCGTCAACATCGAAGTACAAGTTGGATAGCAAGCTACGCACCCTCGCTGACGGATTGAACCCGTTCGTCCGTGTGTTTCAATCGCTCTTTTTGTGCGGAGTGAACAAACTTCGCCACTAAAATGTGTAAGCAGCCGCATTCCGAACAGGCCAAAAGACGAACCATATCCAGGGAGGGGGACAAGCACAACGATAGACCCAACACCGACCCAGACTGACCAGCCCAACAGAGTGTACAGGAACCAGATCCCGAGTATCAGCTGGAGCGGAATATGAATCAGCAGGAACAGGAAATCTTTGCTTTCCCCTGAACCCGCCATCAGGTTAGGTTTGCTGAAAAGACGCTGGAAAGCGGAGCTACGAGCCTATGGTTCCCAGGTCTACAGTCACCAGATTATTGATTCTTCCGACCAGACTTCCTTGGGATTGTTTGGTTTCCTCTTGTTTCAAGTTGTTTTCGGGCTTGGATGGTTTGTTCGCCTGTACGGTCGCGGAGTCATTCTGCGAGCGGGAGGAACTACTTTCACCGTTTTCCGGCGTGACGGTTTCAGCTGTACTACCCGCGTCCGACCCACTGTCGGCGGTAGGTGGACCCTCAGCTACCGCAGAGTCGTCATCCACATCTTTCGCCGCAGTAGTTTCGGCCTTCATGCGAATCCGCAAACTGCAAAACGATAACGATTAGGTTTCAACCCAATTGCGAAGCTCTCATAAGTGCTTGCCTGTGGGTAAATACGAGTTGTGTTATAATGGCCTCCAGTTGCACAAGGATTCGGCTCTAAAAGTCACTAAGTATCTGTTCAAGCATTCTCTTTCAGAATATTCACGCACGTCGATGAAGTAGTACAGCTCCGATCCGAGTGAGGCTAAAGAAACATGTTAGCTTTTTATCCATAGCCAGAGCGACTGCCGTCATACCCACGACAGGACCCAAAAAAATCATGGCAATCCAAACCCAGGGCCGGAAACCAACGTCTGCGCCTTGGTCTTGAGTTTCGACATACCTATATGCAAGATCAGCAAGGTTGGATGCGGTGCAGGCGAGCGAGCGCATACTGAAGTAGTCGGTTCATAGCAAAAGGCCTACATGCACAACATCAGCACGGACGCCTTCTTGCGGGCAATCGGAGAGCATACCCGGACAACGTGGTCAGGACCCTCAAAACGAGGATTCCGGCCAGGATCGTGAATTCGCGGTGGAAGATACGCAGTAGTCCGAAGAAAATGTGGCGGGGCGATTTGTCCAAATACTGCGATTGTTCCATTCAGTGACAGATAACGAGACAATACGGAAGACTCCTGCCTTGAAGCTTGTGTTTTTGAGATGCGCGGAAGCATCGGAGTCGCACAAGGGATAGAGTTCTTCTTCTTGCAGCTGGGACTCGCGATAGGCGAGAAAGATAATCCGGTCGACGAAAAAGAAGAAGGCAAAAGAGAATATAGACGCAGTCTGCTCCGGGTTGATCACCGCCTGGGGGTTCTATCATCGGGGTCAATTTCTGTCTAGTACATAGAAAAGGATCTCGAAAACTCACCGACGGATCGACGGGGATATACTGGCGAGGCGTGAACAGAGGAATGATCACTGCGGTGATAAAGAGCAGCCCGATTTTTGCCCATAATCCCCTCCCTTCGCCGAGATCCGCAGGAACGCCGGTAAAGGTGGCCAGCGGGACGAGATCCCGGTAGACGTAGACACAGAACGCAAGAAACAAGACGCAATTCGCGTGTCTGATCAGTCGATGACGCGCATCCTTGGGACTGACGGAGAGCAACGCCAGAATCGAAGTGTACAGCTGGCCAATGTCAAAAATTGTCCTAAACAAGGGTCGAGACTCACATAAGGTGTAATCTGGAGTATTCCACGGACAAGTCCGTTACGATGTGCGTCTTCATGTCCATGATCGAAGGGAAGGACGGAGAGGACAAGTAGTGCGAGGCAGCCGAGTAGACGAGCCACTCTAAACCAAAGAATGGTCCCTTTGCCGATTCCTGGGAGAGCAACCTTCTCTGAGTGCTTTTCCATAATACCGGCGCGCGCGAACAGGTTGTTGACGGACTTAAGACCAAGTACGAAGTGCAGGACCAAAATAGACGCGGATATCACCGCAGCATAAGCAGGAATGAGAAGCAGTTCTTGTCCACTCTCCGTGTCGGGTGAGCGGACGAAGGCCATAACGGCCTGGGGAACAGAGGTGAAATCCATACAGGAGCTGGGCGCGCGTCGCTCAAGGAAGGTGATCCTTATAACCAGGGGAGTGTTTGCGCTATCTGCGAAATCACACCGACTACAGCAGTTTAAACATCTTGATTTCGGTGAAGATCACCGAGGTGATTGACTGCCGCCGGCGGCAATCGTTGAATGCAATTGACAGAAGCCGGCCATCGACGAAAAAAGTACAAGGCGCGCCCCGTATACGTACTTCGCTAATAGTAATACGTCTTGCTCATGAAACGATCAGGAGAATCTGTGGACCCGTCAGAAGGCGACCGCGGAAGTTGAGGGACGGTGTCTGCGAAACACCTACTTTCCTTCCCCAATGGTGCGACGCGTGTCGCAAAAGATGTGATACAGGCCCAAGACCTCATTAACATTAACCAAAATTGCGGGAGGAGTTGGGGCTAGTCGCCATTGGGGGGCATCTGACGCACAAATCTTTCCAGCTCGAGCCTGAACTCCATGAAGTGGGCCAGCCCTAGATGTTAATTCTGATGTACCACGTAAACTATCTCTTCTGAACCCAGCTCGCCACATTATATTCGACGTCAAACAAGGATCACAAAAAATCAAAACGTCGGCTGGGATCTTAGGCACGCTACGGTCCCACTGAATGGTGGCGGACACCGAGGATCATGATGGCTGATGGGAACGCCGGTAACTGAACTTGACCGGTAAATTCGTGGCGAGTCTTCCTGCGATTCAAGCTCGGACCTGCTGCAAACTAATTACATGTAAATAGGTAGTCTGTACAATACAATCAAATGGACTTCAAAATACAGCTGTGTCGCAATCAAACTCGCCGAAATCTGCATCGCCTGCGTGGTAGTTTCTCTTGCGGTGCCGGAAAGTCATCATCTGGGCCCGACAAGTTCAACTTGGTGACTAGATGCTACAATTGCAATACTCTCGCCTTCATATTCTTTCGTATTCCAACACCGTCTAAGCTTTTCAAGCTGGTCCTGGATCTTTCCCTTGTCATCCCGCGCTTGTGAATATTCTCTACGCAGGGTATCAGGACAGTCGAGTCCAAGCGTTCGTGACTGGAAAACACCCGCAAAATATGGGCCCGGGGGAGGGTTCGGGGAGGTTGAAGAGTGTGACAGTATAACAATGTCGACCCGGAAATAAGAGTCAACACCTTCTTACAAACCTGGAACACAAAGATAACAGTCATCACACCGGACCTAGCCTCGATGGTGAAAGCTGCAACGGATAACGACCTCCGTTTGGATGGCCTGGCAATCTCGCGGAAAATACAACGGGCCATGCCCATTTGGTTCCATCAAAAATCTACTGCAACCAGAACACTCTTCACTGGCGGCAGTCAAAGTAAGGGTGTGGTAGCATGCATGAAAAATACGCACAAGATACAAACCACGGGTGAGGCCGAAGTACTTGCCAGAAAACTGGATACTGCACGGCACAAGGATGGGAAACGCTGCCGATGTGCAGCCTGCGCAGACGCACGACAACTAGGGTGTCGAGACCCAAATAGATGCTTCAGAAGGGCGAAATGTATGCTAGACTCACTGCTCCCAAAATGGAACCCTATGCTCGATCAGCCGGAAGACTGGGAAGACGAGATGGACAATATAGAGCCGGAGGACGAAGACACTCTGGTCTTCAATGCAAAGGTCACGATACATGGTACCATAGGCGACGCCTTCCGAATCTTCACAGACAGCGTGGAAAGCGGAGATATAGCACCGGACACCCGTTTCGAGCCGGAACCGGATGAAGAAGAGATAGTTGCATACACAGATGGTTCGGCGACCGATAATGGCAAGGAAAACGCGCGAGCAGGAAGCGGAGTGTACTTCGGAGAGGAGGATATTCGGAATCTCGAAATCAGGATCCCGGAGGACCTAGAACAATCAAACCAGATGGCAGAGATTCTGGCAATAAAAGAATGCTGTGAAAAATGCCCGAACGATATCCCACTCACAATCATTAGTGATTCGCTCACAATGATAGAGGGCCTAACGAAGAACCTGGAAAGCTGGGAAAATGAAGACTTCATGTCAGTCGCGAACGGTGAGACCATCAAAATTACAGTCGCACGGATGCGTGAACGCAAGGCTGAAACTTACCTGAAATGGGTCAAAGGACACGCAGGCACCAAAGGAAATGAAGCAGCTGACGTACTCGCAAACAATGGACGCTTGAAAGACACACCCGACACTTTGGACATGAAAGTGCGAGCCGACCTGGTTCTCCCAGGTGCAAAACTAAATGTCATGACACAATCGCTGGCATACAAAATCATCCGACAGAGGAAGATGAAGAAAGAAAAATACAAGTCAGCACTAGAGCGGAAAATTACAAAAAGAAATATGGCCCTTGCGAAGGGAGCAGCCAGTGACTTCAACAATGAGTCCACCCCGGCTAAGGCAATCTGGAAAGGATCCAAGCACAAAGACTTTGGCAGGAACATACATTTCTTCTTTTGGATGGCAATTCAGGGCGGCTACAAAATTGGTGAACATTGGAAGAGTATTGCCGACTTTGAGGACTGGGGTGTCTGCAAAAACTGTGAGATAACGGAGTCCATGGATCATATCCTGGGTCGAGCTCTCCGCGACGCCCACCTTCGGATTTTCGAAAAAAATAGCGTACCTATCTGTTCCTCCCCCAGTAAATTCATACGACCTCTTTCCTCACCTTCGGGGCCCACGACCGTGCCCTACGCTTTTATTTTCACCCTTGACCGGGTCTGTTAAGCTGGCGCACGCGTTAATGGGTAGAAAGAGATCAATTGTGTATGAAACCCAATTACGCCGCCATAAATTTTTATGTGCTACACAGACACAATAAAAATATGGAATAATTGAGATACTGAGGTGGTAATCTCACCGCGTTGAGTCCAAATGGATTCCGTAGTCAGCCCTACCAGCACAAACCGTTCGTGGTAGGGGAACTTATCCACCTGATGAGTCACATGTGACGAAACGTTCTTGCGCACACCAACAACGTCGTGGTCCCCGCCCCGTTTCTACAACAGCCTCTCTGTGTATCAACCTCACACCCAACAGCTCGCTTCGCTCGCTGTTCGCAGGGCTCGCTAAAGCTCGCCCGCTCTCTCTCCTCGTTTACCTGAGCCCGCCCTTCGTTCCCACCACCTAGTCGACATCTCGACAACCCAGCATCGCAGCATACCCTTTTCGGCGTCTGCAGCACCCCGGCACCTCTCGCTTCTCGCAGTCCCCCCTCGCCGCCCTCGCCTTGCACCCTGCTACCGCCCCGACACCTTCTTGCGCCCCCGCGATCTCTCGATGTCTACGGCCACCCAGCTCCCCAACGGCTTGAAATTCAACAAGAATAAGCGCAAACGGACATCTACGGGCGACGACGTCTCCACCGCCCCGAAGGCTTCGGGACGCGCCACTCCAGCGCAGGCCACGACTACCGTTTCGACGCACCGCGCGGACCCGTTCGAGCGCACGATCCAGGCGCTTATCGATCGTGGAACCCCCGTGCCACCCCCCCACTTCTCTCGTTGTCATGCGCCAAATGTGTTCCGACGCTATGTCGAACTACAAAAAAGGCTATGACACCTTGCAGAAGGCCGCCGCGACTCACCAGAAGTTTGCGGCGGCGTCTAGTAACGGCCAGCCCGTCTCGTCGGTGCTGACACACCTGAGACTCCCCCCGCACCAGACTCTCCTAGGCGTCCCCGACGTCATGGCTGATGAACGTGTGGTGGCGGCAACGGCTGCGACCGAGAAAGACATTGCCACGGCTCGTACGTCTGCCTCCACTCTCTTGACCACTGTGTACGCAGTCCAAGTAGAGAAGGCGCTCGAGCTCGTCGACATCTCCCGCACCGCTGACGCGCTCGCTGCTGCCCTCCACGGGTACTGCATCCGCATCATCACGAGCGCCGGAGATCCAGACACCCAGGCCTGGCACCCCTGTGTTTCCGCTATCAAAGCCGCGTTCACGGACGAGTTTAAAGCCGTCCGATTCGAATACACCGCGCGCCTAGATAAGGAAGCTGTAACCAAGGAAGCCAAAGCGAACGCTGTTATCACGGCACGCGCTGACGCTGAAATGGCTGATGCCAACCGCCCTATTGAGGAGATTGTATCTGAGAAGGTTAACGTCGCCATCACTGGTTCGTTACCTCTCAGTTCCTTTCCCTCTACGCTCTCTGAACTCCCTCCCCGGCTCTTTAGCATTCAAAGAGACCCTCGAGAACGAGAAGAAGAAGAAGCGCCCCGCTCCCGCAGCCCCAGCCCCCAGAGCCAAGCAGGTCAAACCAGCGAACGCGACGGCCTCGTCTTCCAAGACAGCCAAGCTTACGCAGACCACGCTACCCATGGCGAAGAAGAAGGCCACTGCGGACAAGAAGGGGAAGGGCGCACACGACGTCGCCGACGGCAACGCAGAAGAGAAGCAGAAGAGGCAGGCGAAGGGCAACGGCAAGGCTTTGAAAGCCAAACCCGCGGAGGCGGAGACGGTCGACGAGTCAGACGACGAGTCAACCTAATCACCCCCACGCCCGATGCTACTACCTCTTGTGTGAGTACCCCCGGTCCACGGTTTCATCACCACCGACCTGACACTTACCCAGAAACCTTCTTTGACGCCGAACCCGCCGACCGTACTCGATTCGTTATTGGTAGAATGACCGCATTGTATTTTGACACACGACTTAAAAATCGCGCGTTCCATAACATGACGGACCTGCCACTGAATCCTGAACAGCAAAAGACACTCGCGCTCAACCCCAAGTTTGTTCCTCGCCCGAGAGCAACCAAAGTTAGCAGCGTCTCGACAGCACTCGACGATCTTGATCGCCGTCTACGCCTACGAGTCGAAAAAGAGAGTCAGCCGACGCTTCATAAACACTTTGGCGGCGAGCACTTAGATCACGGACAACCCCGTTACCCTGCATTCTACCTGCCCAACCCTGATGCCTCCGGGCCCGCTTAATCGATAAAGTCGAACGCGCGCTTGCCAAAGCGCGCGCTAGCATTGAAATCGAAGTGCTCAGTAAGCAGACGCTCTTCATACGCCCGAACATCCGCGAAGAAGACCTGAACGCACTCCTGAACCTCTTGGCAGACAACAGCATTCTTGCTGTTCCTGCGGACAAGAATTTAGGCCTATGCTTGGTCACATCTGAGTGGTATCATAATACGGCGCTGAAACTCCTGGTGAATGACTCCTACGTGAAGGAGGAACCGGACCACGTTAATCTATTGCTTTCGTTAAGGTCTATCGTGGAGAAATCCCGAGACCTAGTCACGAAGCAACAGCATGCATGGCTCAACCGACCTTGCGTCGAAGAGCTCAACAAAGTCCCGGTTCTGAAGGTTATTCCCAAGATTCACAAACTCCCACACTCCGGCCGGCCAATTGTTCCCACATTTGGTACACTGCTCGCTAACGCGTCAGTTTGGGTCGACTACCAGATCCAACCTCTCCTAGACAACTTCCCATGGATCCTCCGTGACTCGAAATCTTTCTGTCGCGATATCCTCAATGTGGAACTACCTCCGGGTCAGGAAATCTGGCTGGTAACCGGCGATGTTGTCGCAATGTATCCCAACATCCCTATTGATGAAGGGATCACCCAAATTGCCTCAATGCTCGACGCCTCGCCCATGGTATTCGATACCCCGGACGAAGCTAGTCGCATGGAAATCAGGAACCGCCAGGAGCTTATCGTACTCCTTCTCCGGTTAATCCTGAAATTCAACTACGTCCAATTCGCTGGGACCATTTACCGCCAAGTAATCGGCACCGCAATGGGCACTGCATGCGCCCCACCGTATGCTAACCTATTCCTTGCTGCTTTCGAAGCGGTTGCGCTCAAGGACTTCGCGGACACACTCCTGTTCTACCGTCGCTTTATTGACGATATCTTTTCTATCGTCATCGGCACGCTAGCAGACGTACGCCGTTTCCAAGAGCGGTTTGGGTCCTTGCACCCGAACATGAAGATGGAATGGTCGGAATCCCAATACCGCCTTCCCTTCCTGGATGTTAACGTCTCGCTGGAACTCGATCCTAGATTTCCGGCTTTCAATCCGCGCAAGCGGACTGTCACCGACGTCTATCAGAAGGCTCTTAATGCCTATCTGTACATCCCTTGGAACTCCTGCCACTCTGTTGACTCCAAGCGCGCTTGGGTCAAGGGTGAGCTCATTCGCTATGTGCGGATCTGCTCGAAGGAGCCCGACTTTGCGAAAATTCGACTTGAATTTGACCGTCGGCTCCGGGCGCGGGGGTATCCTGACGTTGGCTTCAACGCGTCTTTGGGGAAATAGAGTACAAGGCTGAGCGCCCTAACGCGCTCACCGCCCCTGCAGCCCCGGCGGCAGACGGCGGGCCCGACCTCCACGTCCTCAAACTCACCCATAATCCAATTTGGGATAGCATTAATTTGCGCCCGATTTGGCACGATCTGGAAGAGACCTGTGCAACCTTGGGGAATGGCTTTCCCCAATACCGCTACATGGCGTCCTTCAAGAAACCGATCGCGCTGGGTGACCGGTTAAATGTTCATAACCGGGACACGATTGTAGCATACCACGCTACGGTAGCGTCGAACGTTTAGTGCGCTTTTTTCTCAATCCTCGGTGGCCGCCGCGCTCGACCCTGTGGGTCGAGCTCTCCGCGACGCCCACCTTCGGATTTTCGAAAAAAATAGCGTACCTATCTGTTCCTCCCCCAGTAAATTCATACGACCTCTTTCCTCACCTTCGGGGCCCACGACCGTGCCCTACGCTTTTATTTTCACCCTTGACCGGGTCTGTTAAGCTGGCGCACGCGTTAATGGGTAGAAAGAGATCAATTGTGTATGAAACCCAATTACGCCGCCATAAATTTTTATGTGCTACACAGACACAATAAAAATATGGAATAATTGAGATACTGAGGTGGTAATCTCACCGCGTTGAGTCCAAATGGATTCCGTAGTCAGCCCTACCAGCACAAACCGTTCGTGGTAGGGGAACTTATCCACCTGATGAGTCACATGTGACGAAACGTTCTTGCGCACACCAACAACGTCGTGGTCCCCGCCCCGTTTCTACAACAGCCTCTCTGTGTATCAACCTCACACCCAACAGCTCGCTTCGCTCGCTGTTCGCAGGGCTCGCTAAAGCTCGCCCGCTGAATTAAACGACAGAGACACACCGATAAGGTCTCCGCTAAGACATTTTGCGACAACCCATTGAGCGGTATGGACACTGTAAATAGATGAGTGTATTGTACGGGGGAAGGGAACTTGAACTTGCTCAAGAGCTGCGAGAACATCGTCGAGAAGCAAAATACTGGCTTTTGAGTACTGTCGAGCATCATTAGGCCAAAATGATTGAACTTCGACTGGGTTGGAAAATCTTACGACGGCCCTGGCGAGCGTGAGGCGGGCTTTTTGTCCTCCCGAGAGCGTAAGACCTTAGGCATAATCAACAAGCTGCAAATCCAGGAACAATAAACCTCATACCTTTCTCCCCCACCTCGGTTTGGTCACCGGCTTGGAAAAGAGCGAGATCTGGCTCCAGCGCGCACTGATATAAGACTTTCTTGTACCGTTCCTCGTCGAAAGGAGTGTCGAAAACGATGTTGGTTTGAATCGTTTCGTTTAGCACCCAAGATTCCTGGGCAGCGTATGCGACACCGGAGCTTCGTGGAAGATTGTACCAAGAATCCGGTGACGACGGGATGAAATGCATTTCCCCTTGGAAGAATCGTCTCAGCCTGTCCGAGTCCCAGAAGCAACTTGACTTACCTAGAAGCGCCATGAGAAGGGAGGTCTTGCCTGTGGCCAATGAGCAATGGAATTCACGAAGCAATCGACGGCGCTCACCCGATCCTGTTGGGCCCACCACCAAATTAATTCGGCCTCGCTGAAATATAACCTCGTCATCGATTTTTCAACTGGAATTGACGAGAACGCGTGAGAGAGCCGTCGGGAACTTTGGACCACGAAAAATTTGCGTTACGGAATCCAATCCGCTCATCCGAGGATGGATCTGCAGCGAAAAGAGCCGGGGTCTGCTTCTCATCGAAGGCATCCAACAATTCCGTCTGCGTTAAACATGAACACGGGCCATCGTCCAGGAACTCGGGGACCTACGTTTTTTAGGAAGTCGTTGACACGGTCCAACTGGTGAAAGGTAACCGTTGGAAGATGTGCGAAAGAACAATCAGAGGCTTACTGATACTTTCCCTGCCATTAGGTCCCTCAGCCAGCCCGTGATCTGAAAAGCGAGGTTCAATAGCCATAAAATCAACTGAAGAATAGAATACTTGGCCAATGTTATCCCTGGGACTATTTAGCATCGAATACCAGCATATGTAAAGAAACTCACCTCAAGAGATCGAAAACGGTCATAGTAGAGAAAACTTTGGATGCGGTGAGGGGTTGCCCCATGATCAAGGTCTCCACGGCGGTCAACTAGAAGCTCGTGAAGTTCAAGGGAAAATACACAGGACACTGGGAAACGTTCAGTGTACCCCTCAGGTTGAGAAGGATTGGTCTCACTATGTGGCATAGGTGAGGGTCATCGTCGTTACCTGCAGATTAATCAACGTGTGAGAAGCCGCGATTTAATGAAGGAAGAACGCTGACAGGAATGAGGACACTGTGGATGATGCTCAAGTCAGGACGGAGGACACAACTTCAGTGAACTAACGCACTTGACAGTGCCATTGGCCAAATCTAAAATGCGTCGTTTCCGTATCCACCTAAGTTCCCCGTCTCTCTACTCGGAATCAGAAACGGAAGTCGAAACTCGAATCCAACACACCTTATCCTCAATTCTGGCTTTCATCTTTTCCTCCCATCCGAAAGTTTGACCTTAGCACTCGCCGTTAGTAAATGGCGACTAACTAAAACAATGGTGGCTCACCATCCGGAGGGCATTCACAGCTGGGGGTGCGTCAACATCGAAGTACAAGTTGGATAGCAAGCTACGCACCCTCGCTGACGGATTGAACCCGTTCGTCCGTGTGTTTCAATCGCTCTTTTTGTGCGGAGTGAACAAACTTCGCCACTAAATGTGTAAGCAGCCGCATTCCGAACAGGCCAAAAGACGAACCATATCCAGGGAGGGGGACAAGCACAACGATAGACCCAACACCGACCCAGACTGACCAGCCCAACAGAGTGTACAGGAACCAGATCCCGAGTATCAGCTGGAGCGGAATATGAATCAGCAGGAACAGGAAATCTTTGCTTTCCCCTGAACCCGCCATCAGGTTAGGTTTGCTGAAAAGACGCTGGAAAGCGGAGCTACGAGCCTATGGTTCCCAGGTCTACAGTCACCAGATTATTGATTCTTCCGACCAGACTTCCTTGGGATTGTTTGGTTTCCTCTTGTTTCAAGTTGTTTTCGGGCTTGGATGGTTTGTTCGCCTGTACGGTCGCGGAGTCATTCTGCGAGCGGGAGGAACTACTTTCACCGTTTTCCGGGCGTGACGGTTTCAGCTGTACTACCCGCGTCCGACCCACTGTCGGCGGTAGGTGGACCCTCAGCTACCGCAGAGTCGTCATCCACATCTTTCGCCGCAGTAGTTTCGGCCTTCATGCGAATCCGCAAACTGCAAAACGATAACGATTAGGTTTCAACCCAATTGCGAAGCTCTCATAAGTGCTTGCCTGTGGGTAAATACGAGTTGTGTTATAATGGCCTCCAGTTGCACAAGGATTCGGCTCTAAAAGTCACTAAGTATCTGTTCAAGCATTCTCTTTCAGAATATTCACGCACGTCGATGAAGTAGTACAGCTCCGATCCGAGTGAGGCTAAAGAAACATGTTAGCTTTTTATCCATAGCCAGAGCGACTGCCGTCATACCCACGACAGGACCCAAAAAAATCATGGCAATCCAAACCCAGGGCCGGAAACCAACGTCTGCGCCTTGGTCTTGAGTTTCGACATACCTATATGCAAGATCAGCAAGGTTGGATGCGGTGCAGGCGAGCGAGCGCATACTGAAGTAGTCGGTTCATAGCAAAAGGCCTACATGCACAACATCAGCACGGACGCCTTCTTGCGGGCAATCGGAGAGCATACCCGGACAACGTGGTCAGGACCTCAAAACGAGGATTCCGGCCAGGATCGTGAATTCGCGGTGGAAGATACGCAGTAGTCCGAAGAAAATGTGGCGGGGCGATTTGTCCAAATACTGCGATTGTTCCATTCAGTGACAGATAACGAGACAATACGGAAGACTCCTGCCTTGAAGCTTGTGTTTTTGAGATGCGCGGAAGCATCGGAGTCGCACAAGGGATAGAGTTCTTCTTCTTGCAGCTGGGACTCGCGATAGGCGAGAAAGATAATCCGGTCGACGAAAAAGAAGAAGGCAAAAGAGAATATAGACGCAGTCTGCTCCGGGTTGATCACCGCCTGGGGGTTCTATCATCGGGGTCAATTTCTGTCTAGTACATAGAAAAGGATCTCGAAAACTCACCGACGGATCGACGGGGATATACTGGCGAGGCGTGAACAGAGGAATGATCACTGCGGTGATAAAGAGCAGCCCGATTTTTGCCCATAATCCCCTCCCTTCGCCGAGATCCGCAGGAACGCCGGTAAAGGTGGCCAGCGGGACGAGATCCCGGTAGACGTAGACACAGAACGCAAGAAACAAGACGCAATTCGCGTGTCTGATCAGTCGATGACGCGCATCCTTGGGACTGACGGAGAGCAACGCCAGAATCGAAGTGTACAGCTGGCCAATGTCAAAAATTGTCCTAAACAAGGGTCGAGACTCACATAAGGTGTAATCTGGAGTATTCCACGGACAAGTCCGTTACGATGTGCGTCTTCATGTCCATGATCGAAGGGAAGGACGGAGAGGACAAGTAGTGCGAGGCAGCCGAGTAGACGAGCCCACTCTAAACCAAAGAATGGTCCCTTTGCCGATTCCTGGGAGAGCAACCTTCTCTGAGTGCTTTTCCATAATACCGGCGCGCGCGAACAGGTTGTTGACGGACTTAAGACCAAGTACGAAGTGCAGGACCAAAATAGACGCGGATATCACCGCAGCATAAGCAGGAATGAGAAGCAGTTCTTGTCCACTCTCCGTGTCGGGTGAGCGGGACGAAGGCCATAACGGCCTGGGGAACAGAGGTGAAATCCATACAGGAGCTGGGCGCGCGTCGCTCAAGGAAGGTGATCCTTATAACCAGGGGAGTGTTTGCGCTATCTGCGAAATCACACCGACTACAGCAGTTTTAAACATCTTGATTTCGGTGAAGATCACCGAGGTGATTGACTGCCGCCGGCGGCAATCGTTGAATGCAATTGACAGAAGCCGGCCATCGACGAAAAAGTACAAGGCGCGCCCCGTATACGTACTTCGCTAATAGTAATACGTCTTGCTCATGAAACGATCAGGAGAATCTGTGGACCCGTCAGAAGGCGACCGCGGAAGTTGAGGGACGGTGTCTGCGAAACACCTACTTTCCTTCCCCAATGGTGCGACGCGTGTCGCAAAAGATGTGATACAGGCCCAAGACCTCATTAACATTAACCAAAATTGCGGGAGGAGTTGGGGCTAGTCGCCATTGGGGGGCATCTGACGCACAAATCTTTCCAGCTCGAGCCTGAACTCCATGAAGTGGGCCAGCCCTAGATGTTAATTCTGATGTACCACGTAAACTATCTCTTCTGAACCCAGCTCGCCACATTATATTCGACGTCAAACAAGGATCACAAAAAATCAAAACGTCGGCTGGGATCTTAGGCACGCTACGGTCCCACTGAATGGTGGCGGACACCGAGGATCATGATGGCTGATGGGAACGCCGGTAACTGAACTTGACCGGTAAATTCGTGGCGAGTCTTCCTGCGATTCAAGCTCGGACCTGCTGCAAACTAATTACATGTAAATAGGTAGTCTGTACAATACAATCAAATGGACTTCAAAATACAGCTGTGTCGCAATCAAACTCGCCGAAATCTGCATCGCCTGCGTGGTAGTTTCTCTTGCGGTGCCGGAAAGTCATCATCTGGGCCCGACAAGTTCAACTTGGTGACTAGATGCTACAATTGCAATACTCTCGCCTTCATATTCTTTCGTATTCCAACACCGTCTAAGCTTTTCAAGCTGGTCCTGGATCTTTCCCTTGTCATCCCGCGCTTGTGAATATTCTCTACGCAGGGTATCAGGACAGTCGAGTCCAAGCGTTCGTGACTGGAAAACACCCGCAAAATATGGGCCCGGGGGAGGGTTCGGGGAGGTTGAAGAGTGTGACAGTATAACAATGTCGACCCGGAATAAGAGTCAACACCTTCTTACAAACCTGGAACACAAAGATAACAGTCATCACACCGGACCTAGCCTCGATGGTGAAAGCTGCAACGGATAACGACCTCCGTTTGGATGGCCTGGCAATCTCGCGGAAAATACAACGGGCCATGCCCATTTGGTTCCATCAAAAATCTACTGCAACCAGAACACTCTTCACTGGCGGCAGTCAAAGTAAGGGTGTGGTAGCATGCATGAAAAATACGCACAAGATACAAACCACGGGTGAGGCCGAAGTACTTGCCAGAAAACTGGATACTGCACGGCACAAGGATGGGAAACGCTGCCGATGTGCAGCCTGCGCAGACGCACGACAACTAGGGTGTCGAGACCCAAATAGATGCTTCAGAAGGGCGAAATGTATGCTAGACTCACTGCTCCCAAAATGGAACCCTATGCTCGATCAGCCGGAAGACTGGGAAGACGAGATGGACAATATAGAGCCGGAGGACGAAGACACTCTGGTCTTCAATGCAAAGGTCACGATACATGGTACCATAGGCGACGCCTTCCGAATCTTCACAGACAGCGTGGAAAGCGGAGATATAGCACCGGACACCCGTTTCGAGCCGGAACCGGATGAAGAAGAGATAGTTGCATACACAGATGGTTCGGCGACCGATAATGGCAAGGAAAACGCGCGAGCAGGAAGCGGAGTGTACTTCGGAGAGGAGGATATTCGGAATCTCGAAATCAGGATCCCGGAGGACCTAGAACAATCAAACCAGATGGCAGAGATTCTGGCAATAAAAGAATGCTGTGAAAAATGCCCGAACGATATCCCACTCACAATCATTAGTGATTCGCTCACAATGATAGAGGGCCTAACGAAGAACCTGGAAAGCTGGGAAAATGAAGACTTCATGTCAGTCGCGAACGGTGAGACCATCAAAATTACAGGTCGCACGGATGCGTGAACGCAAGGCTGAAACTTACCTGAAATGGGTCAAAGGACACGCAGGCACCAAAGGAAATGAAGCAGCTGACGTACTCGCAAACAATGGACGCTTGAAAGACACACCCGACACTTTGGACATGAAAGTGCGAGCCGACCTGGTTCTCCCAGGTGCAAAACTAAATGTCATGACACAATCGCTGGCATACAAAATCATCCGACAGAGGAAGATGAAGAAAGAAAAATACAAGTCAGCACTAGAGCGGAAAATTACAAAAAGAAATATGGCCCTTGCGAAGGGAGCAGCCAGTGACTTCAACAATGAGTCCACCCCGGCTAAGGCAATCTGGAAAGGATCCAAGCACAAAGACTTTGGCAGGAACATACATTTCTTCTTTTGGATGGCAATTCAGGGCGGCTACAAAATTGGTGAACATTGGAAGAGTATTGCCGACTTTGAGGACTGGGGTGTCTGCAAAAACTGTGAGATAACGGAGTCCATGGATCATATCCTAACAAAATGCGACGCCCCGGGACAGGCCCTAATCTGGGACCTGGCAAGCAAGGTCTGGCAGAAGAAGACCGGGGATGAGATGCGCCCGAGTTTCGGTGAAATAATAGCATGCGGAACTATCAAAAAAGGAGATGCGGGTACATCCCGTCTGTACCGCATCCTCCTCTCGGAATCTGCGTACCTGATTTGGAAGTTGAGGAACGAGAGGGTAATTGGCGAGAAAGTCGGAGCGTCACCCCAAGAAATCACGAACAGGTGGAACAAATGTATTAACAACCGACTGGAACTAGACTGCCTACTTACGAATGCAAATAAGTGGGGGAAGAAGTCTCTAAATAAGTCTTTAGTGCTCGCCACCTGGAGGAAAACACTACAAGACGAAGACAGACATCCTGATGATTGGACCGGGGTTTTAGTGGGTGTGGGTTAACTTACAATGATGGTCGCCTGCGGACCTGAGTAAGTGGACTCAAGCCCTACACGGCGCATGGTGTTTCAGATGCGTGTGCGTTTGCGCATTCCCCCGGGTGGCTCTCTGTCGGTTGGGTTCTCGTTTCCCCAGCTTCAAATCAACGGGAGAGGGGAGGTCGACATGGTCGGTCCGAGGATCGGGGGGCGGGTTTCTGGAGACGTAAGAAACACCCCGTGAGGAGGGTACCTAGTACCCCTTCTGCTCTCCACCAAGAGGTGAGCGATCATCCCGATCTTAACACAGACCTCTTTGACAACCCCCCCAAAAGGGGAATCCCGAAGCCCATCAGCGATTTTCATAGTCTCATCTCTGGATTTTTTACTGCGATCCCAAATATGACCCGATGGCTCTGCAATTTGGCAAACCCCCCCCCATTTGGCATATAATACAACGATCTATCACTTCAGAATATTTTCTTTCTCCCAGAAACGGACACAGTAGATGTTGCAATGATTTTTTGATCTCTCTCGGCACATTTCGGCACAAAAACATTCATGACGTCAACGGTCGGAGGTCTCTCTTTTGCGGTCCGAAGGCTCCGGAGAAAGTGTTTTCTCAGTACAAAACGATTACGTACCCCCCCCCCCCCCCCCTCTGACAGCTGTCACCGAAAATCGGAGGTCTGTGTCAGGGATTTTAATGCCGCTCACCTCTTGCTCTCCACTCAACGTTCCACAAAAAAAAAAAAAAAAAAAGAGTGTGACAGTGATCGATAAGCGTGACCCATGTGACAGGACGTGTTCTGCCTTGCCCGAACCTCAAGGACAAGCCTTAAATCCGCTCCCGGTTGCTCTGATGTCCAAAGGACCTTACAACGGTGCACCCAAGTACGTACAAGATCAACTCGCTTCCAGGATTCCCTCAAAATCCAACTCTGTCTTTTCCAGGTACATCAACGATTTCAGCAAAGCTCTTGCCGGCGAGGTCCGTATCCTGCTGGCCGAAGTAGGCCAACTCAGAGATGAGAGGCGGGCTCTGCAGTAGTTACGTTCCTTGCACGTCTCTCGTGTCTCATTCTGACATTTCCAATGTTCTTTTAGCGAGATTGCAGAGCTGATGAGTGTCAAATCCAAGCACGGTGCCGGGGGCGAGTATTCCCCAGAATGGAGACCAAAAGTGCGTGGGCGTGACTCCTTTGACTTTGTACCATCTTTTATTGAGCCAGGCGTAATGTAATAGCCAGAAGAAGAGGCTCCGCCCCCGCCAGAGCCAGCTGCACCCGCTGCGTCCCGTCCGGGGTGGCGCGTCGTCAATAAGCGCGCTGAGCGCAAGGACCGCTCTGCAAAGAAGCAGCGCCCACCTTCGCCGGGATCTGTCCCGCCCCTCGAGCCCCCGAAGCCTAATGTGCCCGCATGGGCGCAGTGGAGACGTAAATTTCCTCGTCATGATTTTATGATCCGGAAATACTAATGATTTCTTCAGCAAACCCCCACATCGCCCCCAAGCCTATCCAAGGGACAGTGGCGGCCCCGCTCCCAGGGGCGCTGACCATCCCGCCAGCTAGATCGGGGCTATTTGGTAAAGGCCCGTTTTCCCCGCTCCTACTTACGCTGACCTTCGGTCTGCAGGTCCGCCCAGCCCGCCCCCAAAGTGATGCTGCTATCGTTCCCCACCATCTTATCTTGCCCGCGCGCGCCACCACGCTTGCTTGCTTGCTTCCAATCTCCCCATTTAAATGTACCATTCATGTAGATTAGCCAGCCAGCTTTCTTGTGGCTTACACGGCGACGCCTTGGTCACATTAATCGAGCCATGTACACTAGAAAAAGCAGTGTCGCACCCACGGCGAGTCCTGCCGCAGCAGCAGCCGATGGGCGCGGTAGGGCAGGCGGCGGTCCCTTGGCGCCGGCAGCGTCGATAGCCGCGATTTCCTCTTCGGTCAGTTGCGCTGCTCAAAGCAAAAGCAAAGTCAGACTTTATGAAAGCAAAAAAAAAAATTAAGCTCAAGATGCACGCACGTAAATCGCCAACCGCAATGTACTCCTCGAGACGCGCCTTGTTCGAGCTCGTCCTGCGCAGTGCGAGGCGCAAGTCAGATACATAGATATTACCCGCACCCGGCCAGCCAGCTAGCTCGAAGCGGAGGTGCGACGACGACGACTCACGTCACGATCACGACGCCCTTGGCCCTGACCCACAGCAGAAGAACCTGCCCCGGGGTGATCCCGAGGCGCGTGGCGGCTGCGGCGACGGGCGCGTCCACAGGGCCGCCCGGGACGCGAGTGATGGGCCTGCGAAAACACTCTAAGTGGGCTGCACAGGTAGCGGGTTAATGAATACGACGCCGCACGCGAGACTGCTGTACGCCTCCGTGACGATCCCGTGTTTGGCCGAGTACGCAAGCAGGGCCTTGTTCTGCGCGTAGTTGTACGGGTTGAAGTTGATCTGGGGAAAGATGGGCACGGTGCATGTTACTACGAAATCATGACGGCGCCATAATACACACCTGATTCACCGCGGGGAGGATGCGCGCGGACTTGACGACGGTCTGCAGTTGCTCGAGCGTGAAGTTGCTCACGCCGATGCTCCTCGCGAGCCCGTCGTCCTTGATGCGCTCGAACTGCGCCCAGCCCGCCGCGAGGTCCGGGACGTACGACGGGTGGTGGATCAGATACAGGTCCAGGTATTGTAATTTAAGCTGCTTGACGGGTCAGTTCCCGAAAATAAGAACACAAAGCAAGGAGACGGACCTTGTACAAGCTCGCGCGGACGGACAGCTGAATCTCCCCGTGCTGGTACTTCGAGGTGATGTACAACTCCGACCGGGGCAGGCCGCTTTCGCGCACCGCCTGGCCGACGGTCTCTGCGCGCGCCGTGCGCTTTTATTAGCCTTTGCTTTGGTCGCGGGCTGGCCATACACACCTTCCGTCAAATACGCTGCCGCCACACGATACGCAGTTAGCATTGAGTCAAAATCAAGTAACGCCGTGCAGGCAGGCAAGACTGCCGACTCACACTGTGCGGTGTCGATGTGCGAGAACCCCGAGTCTATGGCCTGTTGGACGAAGTGCGTGACATCTTTGCGGCTCAGCGCGGTCCCGGTGCCTATGTAGTACCACCACCGTGTCAGTATGTACATGGGCGCATTTATGAGGAGATTCGGCCGTACCAAAGGCGATGGCGGGAATCTAGAGTACGGGTCAACAGTATTCAATCTACAGTACAGCCGCGCACAAGCACAAACCTCGTTCCCGTCGTTGAGGGACACCGTTCCGAAGGGCATGACGGTAAACTTAGGTGCGTAGGGATTTTCCGGCGCGGTCCCGTTATCTGGGAAGTGGACCGAATTTCGTGATCTCCACGCCACTTGACGCCATGGCGCGCTCCAAACCGACACCTTGATTTGTTATCGGACTTGCACACTGAGCCGAGCTCGAGTGATACATAAGCATGAAGACAGCGCAATATTCTGTGGATTTGTGAGCGGCTTGGTCTGTCACCGCAGGGAAACGAAGCCGGTTTGATGGCCGACGGTCGTCGCATCAATTGGCTGACTAAGGAACGCCCATTACGCCCTCAGCTCTCCACTGTCGAAGTCTCACCGGTGACCAGCACTCGAGGAGATTCTCTGAATGCATAGTTGCCTTCTCATTGCAGAAATTTTCTCTCGCATCACCTTTTTCTCGACGAACGACGGCCCATATGAAGGGCGGCTCGGGAAAGACGAGGTTTACAACCTGGCGCTAACGTGCAAGGCGTTTTCTGAACCTGCCTTGGATGCTATATGGCGCGATATCTACGGCCTCATGGATCTGGTCAATTTGCTACCCGCCGATTTATGGCGCGGAAGCGACGCCCCAGAGGATCCAGAAGTCAGTTACCGCTGCCAGTTGTGTATGCGTCAAGGGCTGACCAGGATTCACAGTCGACGTGCTGCATGACCCGAGACACAGTGGAGTCTGATTGGACTCGGTTTCTGGTCCATGCTCGCCGCGTCAGGGAACTGGTCTTCGTGCCATTGGATGACGACTCACTGTCGCCCCCTCCTTGGAACACGAACATTTTCGACAGTGGCACTGTCCTTCGCCATCTTGCCGAGCAATGCCCCCAGGCGCATATGCTGCCAAACCTCTTGGAGCTCGTCTGGAGCAGCGAAGTGGAGAACATCCAATTGTTCATCTGCCCTACCATGCGAAGCCTCTCCCTCAATTCTTCCACGGCCTACCCCGGAGCTATACAGCTGCTCGAAACCCAGTCGTCAATCATCACTTCCCTGGAGCTCAATCACAGATGGGGGGCGGAACATCTTGTCACGGATGAGGTAGTCAACACGGTATCCCTGGCCATCTGTCGTATGGACCGGGTGGTCACATTTCGCTGTGGCTTCACCATCCAATCCAGAGCCCTTGCCCATCTTTCCACCCTTCCGACATTGAAGACCATTGGAATTTCCTTGGACTCTGTCGATGATCCGACCTTCTTTTCTGCGACTTCCTCGGCCTTCTTCCCGAGCGTTATAGATCTCCATGTCGACCCATCCCGATCAACCCTACTCCTTTCATTGTTCAACGCAATTTCATCGACCTCCCTGGGCAGCATTTGGTGGTATTTGGGCGATAGCGATCCTAACAACGTCCTTAGCGCACTCAGTGTTCTCGCCAATCATCGCTCTCGGGACGCTCTACATTCTATCGGGATCTCTACACCATGGGAACTGTTACTCGGTGGCTTGCCCACTGATCTGATACACATGCAGACCCTCAAACCCCTCCTGACACTGAGCAATCTCACTGAACTTCGCCTCTTAGTGCCGTGGGTCGATCTCGGAAACGATGATCTAGAGCAAATTGCTCTCCACCTACCTCGGCTCCTTAACCTTGATCTTGGTTCGCGTGGGCTCCTCGTACCTCCCCGGATCACACTCCGAGGTCTCGTACCTCTATTCGAACATTGTTCTTTGGTGCTTCTGGGCATTGTGATTGACGTTGGGGACGATGTCCCCGAGTCGGAGTTCACTTTGCCCCCGATACTATCGCCTCGGGTCACCCGATGCGCACAACACTTGGGCTTTCTCGACTTTGGAAATTCCAGAATCGGACCGACGAAAGTCGAACCAGCCGCGACCTTCCTTTCTAAACTGGTTCCAAAGCTCACGACGCTCTCTGGCTGGGAAGATATGCCAGATGATTATGTTGATCCTGTTCCGCCGCCTTCATCGAGCGAAATGTTGTGGAAGCAGGTCGCCAGCATGTATGGGCAACTTACAGTTGATGAGCGCCACCCAAGTGCTTGGCACAGCTGGCAGTAACGGGACAAGGTGGGTTTCTCGCTCGCCCATTGCACTGAAATTGAATAACCGTCTCCTAGTGTAGCAAAAAGTCACCTTGCGACTTTTGCAAATTCAACTTACATTCTGGGATATGAGCTGGAATAGGGACCCAAGCTCACTACTGTACTTGATTCCCTTGTAGCCTCTGGAGTTCATTACATTTATAAAATAAATGTCCGTGTGTGCTGTTGGCTTGTGGAAAGCTTCTACGCTTAGAATCTAATATTAATCTGTCTCCATTTCTCTATCTATTATCTACTTGTGTCGGGCAAAAACATGGACGTGGGCAAGACCCGGAACGCTCTGTAACCGCTAGAATCATATCGCTCAGCATCTGTCTGCGGGGTCATTGCAAAAACGCCGATGACTTACCGGTGGATTGACTAGTGCGTAATCGTCAATTAAAATCGGGAATCAGTAAGTAGAACTCGGCTCACCGAACCAAGCTGTTTCCCATTCTCCCTCTTTCCACCGATTCTTGACAAAGTTGTGTACCGGAAGGCCAGCTAGTCGAACCAGCTCATCCTCTTCTGCGGTGCCCTTCTCTGACTTGATCATTTTATCAAGCGTGAAGCCCCACTCTGCGAGTGCGGGCAGACATGCAGGAAGAGTTGAGGGCGACGGTGGGGGAGAGTCGTTCCCCGTGAAGCCCCACAAGCCGTCCAGCTCAACGCGGGCACGAATCGACTCGGGTACTAGGCTCGGGTGGAAGATCGGGACGCGGGTCCAGACGAGGGTATGCTCCACCTCTGCGGGAACCGAGTAAGGCCAGTCATTCTGGATAATGCTGATGTATTCCGGCGGTGTCGACTCTGAGAAGTATGCTGGCGCATCAGCTGGTAGGGGAGGCAACTCCCTCGGAACAGACAAGTCTTCTGCGGGAATTGTCTCAAAGACCGGTGGAGTCGACATGCCCGCGTCATGGACAGCAGAGCCGAGGAGAGACAGTGTATCAGGTTTTCCCCACTGCAGGCGAAAATTCATGAGGTAATTGGCTGTGCGTTGGCAATTGGCCCACAAGAACCCAGGAGCAAGAGAGAATCATACCAGTCGACCCGTATTTCTCCTTGACTCCTGCAAGCCATAAGTTATACCGTTGCTGCAACTTTTGATCCCGTTTAAGCAAGCCCAAATCTCCGGAATTGATAAAGGTTTTGAGTTCGTGCCAGGTGAATTTGGCAGGGTAATGCACGAGGAGCTCCTCTCGCGTTGGTAGACCAGAGCCAAGAGGAACGGTGGCGGCATTTGAAGTCGCCAACACATCGTCGCCCATCATGGCAAGAAGCAGGGAAGAATGCTCCATCGGGATTGGCAGATCATGCAAGATCTGCAGCGGGATCGATGGGGATTACAGGAAAATACATTTCTAACGAGGTTTACAAACAATCCAGCGCCCTTCGATACCATCCTTCCGTCTGACATGCCCCAGATTGCTCTCGCGATCCAGCCATTCATCTAGGTCGATATGACATTCGGCAGGAATATCACTGACAAGGCCCAAAGATCGCTCCAACCACGCCCGGGTATTTAACTGAGGGTCGAGCTGGCAGGAGAGTTCCCTATACGCCGAGCGCATAACCGTCCACGCTATCTCTCGTGTTTTGTTGCGCAGAGAGTTAACAAGATGGTACACAGCTTTCCGGGACAACTCCCGGTTGGATCTCTGGGGGAGTGCCGCCAATGCCGTGGCATCACCGACAGGTAATGCAGCAATCTGCGTTAATTTGTCGATTTTGGCGTAGTTTCGCGCGCGGATGCAACCTGCAAGAGATGTGATCCAGACGCGCGCCAAAGAGCCGTCGACGAAAAAGGCTGTGGGCACAGAAGCCAAGGACGCGCGAAATTCGCGCTGGGATGGATATGCGGTCAGGAGCTGATACAGCAGGCATACCAGAAGGGTTTCGACATAGTCCCCATCAGGTTCGGTCGACGGGAGATGAAAATATGTCATCAGCGCAGGGATGATTGGGGTGATGTGGCGGGGAGAGTCGAAGAGAACGGCAAGGTACAGAGAAGTTTCGTAGACTGAACAACTTTGGTTAAACAGCCTCGTGTTGATTCAGACAGGAAAACCAACCTTCGAGTGTGAATTGGTCAACTCTTTTGGAAGAAATAATGCCTTCTCTCAGCTTTCCTAGAACCCATTCCATTCGGGTGAACAGCTTGCTTCGTAGAGCGGACTCACGAAATAAGATCAGAACGTTTTCTTGGGCATCGATGCGCTGCCGAGTTTGCGTTTCGGATTCAGTAGGACTTCGAGGATATTTTGCCCATATGTCGTCCAGCTGTACGAGCCTCAAGAATTAAGATTACTCAGTGGCATGGAGCACACAACGAACCTTTTCTTGAATAAATCCCCGATATTCATCTTGCACATTGAAATTCTTCAAGCTAGATGCTACAATCTGTTACGGTAAAACAAATGTAGAAGAATAACAACGTACGCGTCTCCATCTTTCTCTAATCCGCTGCTTCGACTCACAGATGCGATGTGTTCCATTTTCCGCCTCGGTGCAGCAGATGCGGGAGGTTGATTTCGAATGCGATTTCCCCCATGCCCACGAATAGTTGCACTACTCCGCGAAGATTCCGCGTTCCGCCAATCCGAGCTTGTGGACATGGCGCGCGAGAGCAAGATATCACGTGTCTCTTGATCGCAATTCTGATCGCAGTGTTGTTTGCTCGGAACCACATTGTTCTCCCTAGCTGGACGTTCTCAAGCCAACATACGCTCGGTGCTAGTATCTGCTTTCATTTCCAGCAGCGAAAATTGTCTGAAATACTTCTCCCCGGCGAGTTTACTTCCGTCAAACTTCCGTGCCACTCTGCGACTCGCGGCCACTTCGCCTGCCCACCTCGATCCATACTGTTTCGAGTCTATACAATGGAAATCGATCCCGACCGTGCAACGGCGCACTACGCAAAACTAACGTTGGAAAGCGCCTGTTCCGTTGTGGATTTACTTGTTGCTGTTCAGGACGTGGTAACAAGTAAGCATCTTCAAGTTCCCATCTCCAACGGCGCTAGATTATATCTAGTCCTCAAGAAACTGTTTCTCGAACACCAGATACTTCACAAGCACATCGAGTACAATAATATTTCAATTCGAAACGACAACGGCATCCAGGGCGTTGTTATAGATCTTGATTTTCCAGACCTGATAGAAGCGTCTCGTTCTACGGAAGAGTTTGGATTATGTGGCACGG
Organism: Mycena olivaceomarginata; assembly: GCA_029378375.1. NCBI lineage: Eukaryota > Fungi > Basidiomycota > Agaricomycetes > Agaricales > Mycenaceae > Mycena > Mycena olivaceomarginata. The sequence goes on along the minus strand of JARKIC010002298.1, from coordinate 18,313 downwards.
TATGCCTTTCTCGTATTCTCTTGAATTTTTGCGCCCACACCCCAAAACTAGCTCGCTTTCCAATCACTCAACCGACTTGGAAGCCGTTTCAGCTCAGACAAACAACACACCATCCAGGACAGCTTAGAGTCCGTGTTCTATGTTCTTTGTTGGGCGTGCTACGGATACAGCCACGATGGGCGACCCGATAAGTTTCGTCCGAATTGGATGGGGAGATGGACAGAAAGACACAGCGTTGAGTCGATCTACTCCGAAAAACGCTCCTTCCGCTCGTCCGAAATTCCCTCGCATGTCAACCGATACATAGGGTGCCAGCGGGATATTCTGGAGAGTGTCATTGAGAAGATTCGTCGAAAGATAGAACGCCAGCTCCCGAACGACCCAGAAGCTTGTGATGCCATCTTGGACATTCTTACGGGGGGGATCGAGGAGGCGAGAGAAGAACGGTGTGGCATGGCGGCGGAATGCTCGAAGGCCATGCGATCTGCGAATGGGGCTTCCTCGTCGAAAAAAGAGGTTGCGTGAAGTTGACGGAGAGAAGTGTTGTCGAGTTTGTCCGGTCCTGAACGGCACCTAGGTATTATCAAGTCGAATGTATTTCCTCTTCTCCCAAGAATTCGGATGCTCTGACTCTCCTAAAACCCAAACACTGCGTGTCGGGTTTCTAGGGGAAGCGCATATTTTATGGGCTTATTCCTTGGCCAATGTCCAAAAATAAATATTGGTGCCAGGCCGTTCGGCTTCCATCTCCTCAACCCGCATAGGAACGTGTCCACAAGTGTTCGGGGTCGGCGCGCGCGTTCTGAATACATGGCGTCTTCAATTTGGTGTACGGCAGGTATCAATGCCGAGCGCCTTCCCGGGATTCGAACCCACGACCGTTACCACGTCCAGAAAGTCGCACAAGTTCAACTCACTGACCTTCCCGAATCCCCTCGCATTCCTAGTCTAGTTTTAGTTACGATTGTTACGATTGTGAACACCGCCTATATCAAATACATGACTGAGGTATGATCACGGTGATCTACCGCGGCGGGCCATAAGACAAGCGCTTCCAAACGCGATTACAACACCAAGCCCTTCTAACCACTGTCCGCTTCGCGCGCTGCGCTCTTCATCGTCATCTTCTTCGGCCGCGGACTTCCAGAGTACCCGAATCATCACCAATGAACCCTGTCCAGCAGGGGACCAAGAAATCGAAGGAGTGTAGAGGGAGGGAGGGAGGGTCTTCATGATCGTCGTCTTCCGCGTGCATCAATTGCAACGGCGGTCGTCTTCTGCCAATCACCCCAGATTCTGCCAGCGAGTCTGATGGACGCGACGTGCCAGTCAGCGGCGAAGTGGTGGGCGAGTCATGATTGCGAGAGGGGGGTTGGGTCGTTGGTTGTGGGCACGAGGTGGTCAAATCTCGGTATGTGCCCTAGATAATACGTGGAATACTGAAGTGGCCAGATGTTGTCGTCAGAGAATAGTAACTTAACTGTGTTGAGGAGGTCGACTGCGTCGGCCTCCTCAAATCCCTTCTCAGCGAGTTTGGACACTGTTCGTCGGAGAAGTTCCGTGGTGGCTTTGGCGCGCCATTCGGTGTAGCGCGCGCAGTGTACAAAGATGTGGTGTGTATCTTCGATGGCGTCACAACCAACACGGTATTGGGGAGAGGTGAGTTTCCTGTGCGCATGGAGGAGATCGGCGGACGGGAGTTGGCCGGAGTGGGCATATAGCTGTACGAGAGCGGAGTAGGCAGAGTACGTGTGGGTGTAGGAGTATTCCGGTGGAGCCTTGGTGTTGTAAAGATGCAGGGCCATATGTTGCTGGTGGCCGTTGGTGATGGCGTGAGAGGAGAGGGCGCAGGCGAGTTTATCGGTGTACGTGCGAATGTTGGATTCGATCCATCCATCGCACGAGTTGTAAAAGGTGAAGTCGTCCATGAAGAAAGTCGGGATAGGGGCAGTGAGGGTTCGCAAAGTGTGGCGCTGCGCTGAAGAGGCATGATGGTCAGCTTCGAAATTCATGCGAGCGGGTGTGGACACTTCGTCAGAGTGACCGGGCGTGTATAGGATGTCGAGGTTACTAGAAGCAGCGAGGGCGAGGATCCAACGGTAATAAGAGTGGCCGTTCATGTGTTGGAGTCGGGGCTTCTGATCAACAATGGTTTTACTGTCGTCAATGAGGCGAACAGAGTTTAGGTGATCTGTGTAAAGGATGGAGTGGGAAGATGGATCCGCGAGGATGAGTCCCATTGTGAGCGAAATGAGCTCGCCATGGAGGATGGAGATGTTCCGTCCTTCGAGTTTGAGGGCGAGGGACACTGGGCCTGTGATGGCGGCGGTGACTGTTTTGTTGTCGAGGATGCCTGCAGAGGCGGGGGTCATGGAGCCGTCGGAGGCCCACACGGGTTGGGAGGTGATAGAGATGGTCGGATATTGTGGCTGATTGTCGGACCCAAGCTTTGGATGCGGCACGTCGTTCCTCACAGGATAACAGGAGGTTGTCGTGACCTGGGGAAAACCATCTCGTTTGCATAAGACTCAAGTCAGTGCTCACTTTAATCCAGCATGTCTTCGCCGCCGTAGACCATGACGAGAAAAGGGGGGGTTCGTCATGCGGGAGAAAGCGCCAGCGTCCGTCTGCTTGAAGACGCCACGTGCCGAAGTTGTGTAGTTGTTTGAGTCCTTTTAATCGTAGTGGGCAGAGGGAGCGACCGTCCGGGTGTGAGAGATTGGGGTTGTGCAAGTAAAGGATGTTGAGGGCGTGTGTGATGGAGATGGTGCCCGGTAGAATATCGGGTAAGTGAGTGCGCAAGAGAGTGATGTGGGGGGTGAGGCAGCCCATGACTTGCTGGGCGACAATCCAGCCATATGGAATTCGATTCGGGTGGTGAGCGAAGTCGCGCTTGAGTCCGGACTCTTTGAGGGGGCTGGTGCAGTTGTCGATGCTACAAGTCCAGTCGGCAAGGGTGATGCGAGCGAGAGTGCGGTAGCTGGAGATGGGGTGGTTGAGGTTGCGAGACAGGCCTTCTACAGCGATGCCATCATTAATTCGGGTTATGGAGGGGAAGTCGAGGCCGTGGGATTCTATGGGGGAGCGTTAGCACATCGGAACTGGGCGCGAAAGGCATGCCTGTCTCAAGATGTATTTTCATCTTAAGTCGGCTGTCTAGCGTGATGGCATCAGCACATTTTATGGGCTGGAGGGACAGGAGGGCGCGGACTCTGGAGATGATGTTCTGCTTGACGATTTTACGGATGAGGGTGATTGGCGCACGGCATATGAATTTTGGGAAGGTGAAGTCGTCAATGAAATTGCGTAGCTCTTCAAAGCGAGTGTGGGGATTGTCGACCTTGGTTCGTAGGAAGTCCAGTTCATTTGATATGAGGGAAATGGTGCGGGTAGTGATTGTTAGGGGGTTGACGCTGGGAATGTTGGTGATGGAGTCGAAGTCTGCGGTAGCTGGTAGTGTTGCCGTGACTTGTTAAGTCGGAAGTCGACTTGGCTAAGTCGACTTGTGGCAACTTTCGACTTGACTTGACTTGACTTGGTCAGCTCAAGTCACTTCAAGTCACTTCAAGTCACTTGAGTCGACTTAAGTCAGTTGAGTCACACCAATATTAATTTACAAGGTTGGATGGCACTTGGGTCTACAAATCTGAATGTTACGGATAGTGTTAGCATGCAATATGAATTTTTACAATACTAACTGTAAGTAACAGTCAAACTGTGGCAGGATACAAATTCAACTACTTATCATTCTCCTCTGGCATTTCCCTAAATATGATCCCATCTGCGGAGTTGCAACTGTCAACAATCTCGCGCCAAATCACATCCCTGTCTTTGTTGTCTGTATCAGCCAGAGTTCGAAGCCAGTCTTCATCGTCGTCCACAACAGGGACAGTCTGCCAGTCAGACATAAAGTTGAGCCTCAATTTCTTGTAATTAAACTTGAGCATTTGCAGAGCCTCCATCAGCATGGCACTGGTGCGGTTTCGACATTTAGTATCTGTCTCAGCCGAGGACAAGAATACTCGTTCCGAAGGCAGGTGGCTTGGATAGGGGCATAATCAGCACCAGTGAATTTTAGCTGCAATGGTTGGCACCTCCTATTGCCTGTGGAAGTTGATTCGGATGAGCTCCGAGAGCTCATTGATTTTGATATGTAGTTGTTCATTGGTTGTTAAAACAGAGCTGTGCATCATTGACACAACATTGTTCCCCTTGCTTGTGAATGATTGATCAACCAAGAGAACTGACGGGAGATTTCAAAAGCCATACCAACATCTATGGATGGCTCGTTGCTCACAGTTTAAGTGAGATAGACAATGGCGGGGCAAAAGAGATGTAGATCAGGAGACCAAGCACAGCCACAGGGGCCAGCGTTCACTTTACAATCATTTTTTGATCGTAAAGCAATTTTGAGTCAATTAAATAGCGCTCCTGAAACAATATCTTGCTAATTCAACAGTACAAAATACATTATGGTATGTTTCTCAAGCCTTCAATGGAGCCAGAAGCACAAAAATAGGCACTATTGCATAAAGCCCCTATTTCAGCTATTAGCCTCAGATTTGCAAGCACAAGATCCTATCAAGCATTTTGGAGTTGCAGAAGCATGCTATGCTATGCAATTGACACTCTGAGGTACTTGTAGTAATATATTTTCAGCAAGTGCAAGGACAACAATGGTGTATCTCATATTTCAGAGAATTTGTCTCTGGCCCTCAACCAATTATTGTATGGTACCACAGAGTCAGTCTTCAGGCTTTGGGACCCCATACCATGGCTCTGAGCATGAAATATGATTTTTTTACAAGAGCACACCCTGACATTTCTGTGGGGGCAACTGATTCTGTTGGCAATGCCGAAGTGACTTGAAAATTAATCTCTATACTCAATTGGTAAAAGTGGTGGAGTTCAAATGGGTTTGGACACACATGTTCGGTGAAATAAAGTAGAATGAATAAATAAAATATGCTCTAGTACTCTTCGTGCTGTGTGAAGCATCACAAACTCCATTGGTGAAGGATATCTTGGCCATCACTATTGAATTACCCAAACGGCCATCGTCAGTTGCAAATGTGGCACATTCTGCTACTGTAGATTAGCTGTAGGGCTATTACAAGGCTCTCGATTCTCAAATCTGAGACCCGACTTAAGTCGACTCAAGTGACTCGGAGTCTACTTGCACTGACTTGCAAGTCAGGTCAAGTCTCAGTCCGACTTGACTTGACCTGACTCAAGTCGTGTCAGCCAAGTCGACTTAAGGACAGCCAAGTCTAAGTCACGGCAACACTAGTAGCTGGGACATCAGAGGGGGGCTCGAGCACGTACATGACGGATTTGGTCCACTGGGTGAGCCAACTGTAGGCGAATTGGAAACATTCCATGGCGAGGGGGTTGCGGCGGAGGGCATTAAGCGAGCAGGCAAAAAGGTACGAGTCGTCAGTTGCTTCGACCATGATGACTTTGGCGGAGAGGAGATCGTCTGTGGTGTGGGTGTCACCATTCATGAGCTGGCTTGATGTGATGATGAGGGTATCAGAATCGGCGGTGCAGATGTCATTAAGGTAATGGTGTCCGAGGCTCGTGGTGAGAGTGGACTTGATGGATGAGAGGAGCCACCTTGCTTTGTTAAGCCAGTGATGGTGATTGGGTTGGTAACACCGTGGGCAGTGCGGATATAGCATTTGGTGTCGGTTTGGGCAGTGCGATCAAGGGTGATTATAGATAGAGGTAGGCCGTATGCTTCAACGGCATCATACATGCCCTGCGGTGAAAGGTAATCAAAGCCCTTCATTTGGTCGCATTTTAAAGAATATACGGTCACCTTATGCTGCCTCGCCCAGCATTTGATAGCTGCGAGGTAGCTGATAAGGTCCCTTGCTTGAACACCCTTCTGTGTGGCGACTTGGGTCTCGGGAAGTATTTGGAGACGGGCGATGTAGGGGACGAGGTTGTAATTGAGCCAGGAGAGAGGTGAGTTGGCAAGGAAGTTCGAGATAAGTAAGCTGCACCAGTTTGAGAGATCGATACATAGGCCACGCTTGTGGAACATTGTGAGCCACATATCTTTAAGGTTGCCAGGGAAGCTTGCATTCTTGACGATGTAGTTGTGGAGCTTGAGGACGACAGCGAGTGCAGCATCAGGGAGATTTTTGATAGTCTACTTCTCCCACTGATCTTGGCCGGGGGCTGGACGTGCAGTTCCTTTGCGTAGTAATGCGCGAAAGTTGGCAAGTGAGGCAGAACGGGGCCATTCGAAGGGATCAGCAAGTACGCGAGCTCGTATGTCGAGGACGGATTTGGTGGTGAGCCATGGTTTGGGTATGTCGGGGTCGGGATTGTGGTGGTAAAGGGTTGACCAGTATTCATGCAGCTGGTACAGTAAGTACTTTTAAAAAAACCCATGCTATGGGCCCAACCGGCTTTTTGTAAAAGCCCCATGCTAGTTGTCAAGTACACCTAAAAAGGCATATATACTGGGCTTTTTGCACGATACGGCGCTGCGGGCAGTTCCGGGTTCCCTAAAAGAGTATTTTGGGTTATTTTGTGTTATTCACACCCCAGCTTGCGTGATCCTGGTGATTTTGATCAGGCAGATCAGCTATATCGGTCTCCCCTTTCGGGAATACGTAGAAAAAAGCCTTTGCAATTGTTTCAAAAGGGATAAAGCAAAAAAGTAAATCTACGCTGTGCGGGCACACTTTGCGGGGGGTGATGAGTTGGAAGCGGCGCGCTTCCCGGAAATGGCACACGTCTTCTCTGTCAAGATCCATACCAAATCCGCCATGAGTTGGCTCCACCCCAGCTGCCCTTCGGGAGTGCGGGCAATGCGGTACCACCACCACAGGCAGGCCATCGTACTGGTCAAGCCGTTTAGACCCGCTGGCAGCGCATCGAGGTCCCCACCGTCCTCCTGCTTCAGTTCGTGCGCTTCCCAATCCTCCACACCAGCAACGCCCTCCTTCCTCCAGGCCGGGTTTACCTTGATCCACCAGCTTGTCACCTCTGGATAGAAGTCCTCGCACTCGTCGTCGTCCCCATCGATCCCTGCGGGGATGTTTGAGGTTTTACGCGCGCGGCTGATCCACCAATGCACGGCCTTTGGGCGGCCGGCTGTAGGCAACACCTTTCCACCCGCCTGAAAACCTGTCGCCGCTTCCAGTGCGCGCCATGCTTGCACAGCAGCCACCCACGCCAGCAACACCACTTCCGACTGGAAAAGCCCCAGCACTGTCTGGTGCTTCTCCGGGAGCTCGTTGCTATCCCCCGCTGCAGGAGAAGGTGCGCAGGGGTCGGCGGTGCTGCTTGCAGCTTCTATGTCGGGTGGGGGCATGTCGACGTCATTGGGTGGTGCCAAGTTGTTATGCGTGGGCGTGGTGGCACGGGTGATATCGTTTGGCGGGGCTGGGCTGTTGTGCGTGGGCATGGCAGCACGGGTGACGTTGTTGGGCGTGGACGATGGGGTGTTCGCGGGTGTGGCAGGGTTCGCAGCGAGGGCACCGTTGCTAGGCAGGGATGACAGTGGCTCGCTGTGTATGGGCAAGGTGCTGGATTCGGGCGCAGCGAAATTCACGGTGCGTACAATGTCATTAGGCGGGGGCGGGGGTGCTGCGCACGGGTGTAGTGGACCTCGTGGTATGGACAACATTGTTGGGTGGGGGAGACGTGTTGTGCGCATGTGCGGCGGAGTTCACGTCGGGGACGACGTCGTCATGCAGGGAGGAGGTGTTGCTGGTGGCGCTCATGTACGCAGGGGGAGGCATCACCTCATGGAGTGTGACATCGCCGGGGGGCGAGGGGGCATTGATCTCCTCCATGAGACGCCCTGTGGTGTTCTTCAGGTCGAGGGATTCCAGGAGCTTGAGGTTGCGGACTTTGATTTTCTCTCTCTCGAACTTATAATTGCCCAGGTCGTTCAGCTCCCTAATTCTCTTTGCGCGCTGCATCGGCATCATCGCCTCAAGAGCCCTTTGCATGGGAGGTTGGGCTCGCGGCGCAGCCGGAGGGTGGATTCGCCGCCTTCTTCATCACCGTCATCTTCGCCCCTGTCACCCTCAGGCAATGGCGTGGCGCGCGCGCTGCTCTCCAACTCGTCTCTCTCATCCTCTTCCTCCTCTTCAGAGCGGCCCGCTCCCCATTCCTCCTCCTCCTCCTCCTTCTCTGCCCCCGGACTCCATCGCTTCCTCCTCCTCCTCTTCTGTGCTTTTCTTCTTCCCTCTCCCTTTTCCCTTTCCCTTTCCAAGACGTGCACTCTTTCTCACAGGTGCTTTTTTCTTCACAGGTGCGCTTTTCTGAACGGGCGCAGCCTTCTGTTTCGAAGCGGCAGCACCCTCAGCATTGGGCGGTGGCTGCAAATCCAGGCGTGAGAGCGAACCCAGGCAGTGCACGCAGAGGGATGGTGTGACTGTGTGAGGAGGGCCGGGGTCGGTCAAGCTGCCCAAGGTCCCTGTTTCTGGTGAGCACGGCGGCGTCCGCGCTGATCTGATGATTGTACCTTGCTCGTCCTTCCTACGCGCAACTAGGAAATCCACGAAAGTCTGGAGCATGGCCTTCGACCGGACCGGCGCCCACTTCATGAAGTCGATCGAGGGGTGCTTCGGGGAGAGAACCTGTATGCACCCTGTTCAAGGTTAGACCACGCGTAACCGAGGGAGGTATGGGCTCACATCGACAGGAAAAGCTCGTCCTTGTCACCCTCCGAGATCTCCCCCAGAACGAGCAGCCCTTGGCACTTCATCTGCGTGCAAAGGGCCTCCAAGGCTCGGTGTGAGATAGCCTCCACATGCCGCCGACGCCTGAGGAAGGTGAGCAATTTAGGGATGGAAGAATTGAGAGAAACTGACTCATCCAGCTCTGCGACACTGCACTCCGCCTCGTCCTTCAGTGCGCTCTCGTACGCCTTGCGTCTTGCCTCAAAGTCCTCCTCCCTAGCCTCCGCAAGGCCTGTCTTTTCGTCGCCACTGAGCTCTTTGAAGTAGGCGAGCGCAAGGCGAAGCTTGCACTGGAGCAGCACCCCCCGCGAGGCATCAGTCTGATCCTCGCTGGCCTGGTCCTCGCTGCCCTCCTTTTCGAAAGGATCCACCCCATCAGCATCTTCGTCCTCCTCCTCGTCCGCTTCTTTCTTGTACTTCTGGTACCGGGCGCGGAGAACTTCACCGTACTTTGGGTCGCGCCACAGGACCCAGCCTATTTGCAGGCGGCGTGGACTGCCCTGAAGGGAGGTGATTTTTGACAGCCATGCTCGGAACGGCTCTACTTTGCGCGTCTTGTCCTTCGTTTTCTGGTTGGAAAACCAGCTCTTTATTTTCTACCGCAGACAGTCAGCCGTAATCATACATACAACGGCGGCTGAATCCTTTTTTTTTTTTTTTCACAAAAACAAAAACAAGGCTCACCACATCATCCGCGCCGCGTGCACGGAGCTCGTTAAGCCTGGCGCTTGGCGTTGGCAGAGATTGAAGTACCGCTTTGCGACGCCTGTGCTTCCGCCTTGCCTCCTCGTTCTCCCTTTGTACGGTTTCCTTCTCGTCTTTGTAGCTTATCCTGAGATCCTCAAGCTCCCCCTTCTCATCCTCGTCCAGCTGCTCAAAAGCCTCCGCCCAAACCGGATTGAACTGTGTCCAGAAATCTTGTTTTTTTGTGAGAGCGGTGGACAGGTAAAGCGGGACATATTCTGTAAGTAACTTGAGGGGCTCGCCGAAAAAATACCCCGGTTTGCTGCGGGGCGCCATCACCAGAGCAGAGTGGCACCAAAAAATAGGAAAGTGACAAGTGTGACAACGCACTCGGTAACTTGCACCTGACCACTTTGCCACTCGACATTCGCCGCTCGTCAAATGAATATTGAAGGTGAGCAATCTCCCTCTTTTTATTATTTCTTGTACAGTGTGTCACAAAAAAAATGCGCACCCCCATTCTGTCATAACTTGGTTGTAATTCGAGAACCACTTGGGATTTTGAGCCAAAGTAAAATGTCACATTGTCAAGAGAGCCGGCATCAACATTTTGCGTATGTTGATCGCATCATAGTATCTTGATGTCCCATCAGAAGATGCTGAATACGAAACATGTATTATACATATCTTTTGGCGGGTTCAAGCTTGATAAATAATTTGTTTGGAGGGAATCTAAATCACCCAAATTGTAGCCCGGGATGTACTAAACAGCTCAACAAGTCAAATCGTGAAGAAATATGCAGGCAATAACTCGCTACAGAGAGCGCAAAGTGGCCAAAAACAGCCAAAAATGCCCAAAAATGGCAAAAATGGCCACTTTGCGGTCTCTGTAGCGGGTTATTGCCTGTATATTCTTTCATAATTCAACGGGTTAAGTTGATTAGTACATCCTGGGCTACAATTCAGATGACTTAGATTTCTTCCAAAAAAAATATTTATCAAGCTTGAACCCACCAAAAAATATGTATAATACAGGTTTCGTACTCGGCATTTTCTGATGGCACATCAAGATACTATGATGCGATCAATATACGCAAAATGTTGATGCCGGCTCTCTCGACAATGTGACATCTTAGTTTGGCTCAAAATTCTAAGTGGTTCTTGAATTACAACCAAGTTATGACAGAATCGGGGTGCGCATTTTTTTTTGTGACACACTGTATCTTCCCCTGCAGAAATATGCTGCCCTGCTCCCACCTTAGAGAAGGGCAGCATATTATGCTTACCAAAGTGCTGCCCAGATCCCACCATAGAGCAGGGCGGCACTTTGTTTCTTTGCCTATCCTTCTTCTCTTTCTTGGCCAACTAGTGCTCGCCGACTAAAATTCGACAGCGCTGGATATAGGCGAGCCCATCATCTGCGCTGGGTATGACCTGGCCAAAGGTCTTCGCCACGAGAACACCGCCCGCATGGCTCGCGGAAGACGGCGTCGGCTGTTCTGACGACGAGCTTGAGATTGAAGAAGCAGACAGCCAGCCCGTACGAGCCACTAGCACCCCACCTGCGAGCCCTGCCACTCCCATGGCTATGACGCGTGCCGAAAAAAAAAGCACAAGAAACAGCTTTACAACTGTTCTAAACACAAAGACTCGACCATCAAGGCTCTCAACGGCACCACTGCACCTGTTCCCACCCTGCGCGTCCTTACCAAGGCCGCCGAATCCACCCCCATTGACGTCCCCATTAGTGCAGAAGATTTTCGCGCCACGAAGCAGCGATGGACGGGCGTTAACCAACCTCTGGAGCACCCCCTACTCGCGCACACCAACAATCCCGAAGTCCTCAAGCGCCACATGCAATACGTCAATTGGCAGGGAAAGTACGTGTGCTGTCCTGTTTTTCCGCTGACTCGTCTGATCCTGGCTTCCAGAAAATCTCACGTCGTCCTTGACCGTGCAGGTCACATCATCGGGACCCTGATCAGCCCACCCGTGCCCGGTGAAGAATGGGCCTCTGTGGTCTCTGCGGCCACTGACGCTATCCGCGCGGCCCGGGAGAAGATGATGTTCCCCGCCTTCCACTATTGTCGAGCGCCTGCAGACGGGGAAGGCTTTCCCACTGTGGCCAAGGGCTTCTTGTACGGTGGCGGCAGGCAGTATGTCGGAAACATCAAGCCTTCTTCGCAGCAAAACACGAGGGCCGTGGATGAGCTCATCGCCGACCCCAGCATCACCTGCTTCGCGTACGGTCGGCAGCATGGTCGCGGTTGCTTTTTGATTTTGATCTCGGACTTCGGACTTACGGCTTGTCACTTACGGAGATAATTAAATAAGTAACTGGTATGCATTAGTTCAACAAATGTACTTCTACCAAATATAGTGGGTGAGCCAACCACACAATGGCTCTAGCATTTCGTCCCTTAGGGAGGCGATCTGATTTTTTTAGACACGGTCACGTCGTAGGCGTGTGTTGTGATTTTGATCAAGATTCAGCACGCTGCAGTTACAGTCATGGATACAGAATGTGAAAGTCGAAGTTGCACACACAGGTGAGTCGCAAGGCAAGTGTATTCGGGCATGGGAACACGAGCGCGGGGGATAAAAGGGATGTCTTACAGACCATTCTGAGGGATTGTGACCAAAATATTGACAAGACCGTCCCCTCCAAATTTCCAACAGTTTACATTGAGGCCCACATTGATTTGGAAAAGGTGTGGTGAAATGATTGTCTCCCAGCCATTCTCAAATTAACCACATCCAAGTTTTGTGCTCGTACTTCAGTTGCACCACCCCAATTCCTTTACCAGTCAAAAAAACAAGTCTGGGATGAAAGTAAGAGTATTCCTGGCTGTGCTTCGACATTGAAGCGTACAAGACTAGGTGTGTGAATGAAATCTTTGCCTAAAATGTCTTATCAATGTTTTTCAGCTGCCGGTGCACGTTGTCAGCACAGAGCAGATTCCGGGTTCTGAGGTGACGAGGGCGACTGAAGCACGAAGAGTTCCAAACGAATAAGCCTGGAGTTTAGACTAGAATAGTGTAAAGTACAGGGGAATAACTACGGTTTATATACTAAAGTCTCTAGGGGTTTATAGATTAAGGTACAGTGTCCAATGACAACGGACAAGATTAATGCGAAGTAAATGAAGGGGTATAGGAACGTAGAGGGGTGATCGGGAACCCGAAGGTCGGGAAACCGATCATAACCGTTTGGGATCCTAAAACGGTATCCAAGTTCGATTGATCAGATAGTTGATCTGATCAATGATCGGGTTGTTCGGGTTCTGGAAGTAAAATGAAAAGACGATTCATGACACACGTTCTCTCAAGTCGTCATTCACTCCCGCAATTAATGCAACTGCTGTGACTTTTGTTTTTGGCCAACCAGACAGCCGATTGCACGACAGGTATCTGAACCTTTCCTTGGAGCAGCCAAAATGCAGTTCCAGTGATGCTTCAGGATGAACACATGGGTCGAGGGAAGTCAAAGGTCTAGGGCTCCAACCATTTCTGTTTGAAACCGGTTTCAAACGGTTAAAACCGTTTTTTATTTTCGTTTGATTTGCTGGCCGGGTCAAACGGTAAACGGTTAGCAAACAAACTGTTCATATGGTTTTACCACGTAATCTGTGGAACTTGGGCGAAGGATTGTCGGATATTGTTCCTTTGTCTCCATTTAGGCTTCCCAGCCCATACTTGTCCCTTGCTGACAGTGACGTTTTGATGTCGATGCCGAGGAAGAAGAAGCCCCAGAGGGCTCCGAGTTAGTGCGCTGGTGGACTGCTTTCAAACTCGAGGACCGCTGAGGGCCGAATGTGCCATTAGCATGGTGGAAGGTGAATAAGAATGCAGTTGATTTTTATGGTCACTGATCTATCCTATAGACACACGAACAAGACTTCCCCATTGTTTCGAAAATGGCACGGGACTTTTTGGCTATTCCCGGTATGACTGTCTCCGTTGAGCGCTTGTTCTCCCAATCATGCCACCTCTGCCACAACACCCGCGGCTCTTTCAAGGCCATGAAATAATGGAAGCGATGCTAACCAAAATGTGGCTCAAGGCAGGGATTCTAAAACACGCATCATTGGACTGTGGTAGGGGTTGGCTAGTTTGTTTGTTTTAATATAGTGAATCGTGTTTTTCCCCACCAAAAATATCATTTGCAACCGGTTTCAAACGGTTTTAAAATGGTTTGACAACCGCTTCCGTTGGAGAGTGGGTTGGAAACCTACTCTGGTGGGGGGGGCGTACTCGTGGGAATCACTTGCGCTGTGTGTCGCCCTAGTGTGGGCAACCCATGAGGGACGAGTCGCTCATCCCTTGGGCGGACACAGGCGGGTTCCAAGGTGTGAGCCTCGCAACCCCTGGATGGAGAAGATCTGGCGAATGATGGAATGTGTTGGAACCTGGTTGATGAAGATTTCGGTTCCACAGGCGGAACCGAGCCAAGGGGCAGAGAGAAGGAGAACCCGTGTCAACCCCGATGGACGAAGCAGCTCCTCAACATACAGAGAAGCCGCGCCCAGACAGGGACGCCAGAACGAAACCCGGCCTCGGGGAGGCTCAGTGCCCAGACAGGGGCGCCAACCGCGGAGCCGGATCCCAAAGGGAGCCTGTGTTCCTACCCACCCAACAAGGCGGAACCCGAGGTCCCCGCTCCAATCCTAACGGACAGTCTTTATGTCGTCAGGATGGGCAACGCCAATAGGGCGGCGCTCTCCATGTTCATGGATGGACTGGAAGCCGCTCAGGCGCAAGGAGAACCACCGGCTCCCCCCTACGCATCCTCCGATGTCCCGGACCTGGTGCCGATTGAGGAACTCAAAGCGGCTCTTCCCTTTGAAGAGGGCCTCAGCCCTAGCGCAAGGGCCCGGTTGGAACAAGCGTGCTCGGAGATAGCGCGAAACCAACAATAAGGGAAGGAACGGCGGCGGCAACGAAGAACCCATGGAATGGGTTATACCCATACCCTTCACTCTCAAATCTGTCTACAACTTGTCAATCCTTTGGCAAGAAAATCTTAATAAAATCTAATCTTATCATGCCGAAAAGAGACAACACTACGCTCGCTTCCGGATTTGGAGAAAACTACAGAAAAATCACAAAAACACGACTACGACGCAGCCCGACCCTTCCCTTTCCTGTCTCGCCGACGCTGCCCCAGCGTATTGCCTGCCTGGCTAAAGATAGCCGACATAAACAGCAGGGCGCTCTCTACGCGTTCCTCGCCGGCACCACTCTGGTCAGCCCAGTTGACTATTTCGTTGACAAAAGCCGTACACGAAGCGGGAGAAAGGGCCTCCATGGGACGCAGACGGAACCTGAGGAAATGCGAGTCTGGGGGCGTTGGACAACGGATCGTCCAGTGTAGATCGCGAAGAAGAAGCGTGCTGTTCCGGGGAACAGCCGCTGGAGCGGGCTCCAGAGTGGGGTCGTAGTTGCGAGGATCCACTCCGATGGGAGGGTCGGGAGATTGCATGGACATGTCCTCATCTGCATCTTCTGGATATCGCAAGTTCCCGTCCTCGTCCATCACAACAATCACCTCTGGGGAAGACGCTTCATGAGGAAGAGATGTCTTGTGTCGCTTCGAAGACAGGGCATCATCCTCTGAATCTGAGGAAATGACGACAACGGGGTCAGAGGATCGGGTTGCAGCAGCGGCAGCACGACGATGCGCCTCGGCGCGTACCGTACGCTGGGCCGGGCGCAGTTCACTGAGGAATTCTCTATAGGTATAAGAGAGACCTATGAGGAGGGTATCCATCAGACGAAGAAAGTCAGACTAGGGGCTCTACGCACGAGTTTGCGTTAGATCCACAGACCAGGGGTCGGGATGCAACGGCTGGAAGGAACCCGACCCTAGGTGCTCCCAAAAGGCCACCCGGAAACCCCGCAACACCGTGTTGTTCCCATCCTCGTAGGCATTGGAGAACTTTTGTCCAGGAACTACACGTTGCGTGTGCAGACTTACAAGGAGCGCAACACCGTGGGGTCTTCCCGGGTAACCCTCTCGTGATCTTCAGCACACACAAATGGCCGGAGTTGTTACAACGACAACAAGGTGGAAACAGAGTGCGCACAACGGCTCCCTGCAGACGGAATCCCTCCAACGGAAAGGAGCGAAGGGGCTGAGAGGGGTCTTGAGTTGCGACAAAAGAAGACCGGGTGGGGAGAGTCACGCGGTAGAAGGGGGTTCAGGACATGGGGGACTGGGACGCCGCACTCTACTCGCCTCGTGATTGGCTTGCGGTTCGGTGGGTGTCCGCTGACGGGGTCTCTTTTGCGTTCGAGGCGGTGCGTCGGAAGACCGAGCCGTCCCCTCCCCAACGGAGGTTAAGGGCGAGAGTGTGGCGCCCAGGAAATCACCCAGTGACAGTCCTGCGGTGGCGATCTCCTGGTCCAACACTTCGCCCACGAAGAAACACCCAGGAGGTGCAAGTTCCTCTGTAGGAACCCGACGTCCGTCCGAGGACACCAGCTTCTGCGGATAAACTTAGCGACCAGGGGTCCCATGGGTTGATAGATGACTCACCGTCCAGATATTCCAAGACTCCACTGAACGAAAACCTCACGGTAGCCCTGCGCGCCGAAGCCACGGTGGAGGAAGGATCAGGTTGAAAACCTGGACCTCACATCGGAGCTGGAGCCATCCCAGGGAATGAGGCGGAGGCGGGCAATACCCGTTGGAGCATCCAAGGGGTTTATTCCAGACTGGGCGGCTTCCGGGAGCATCGAAGACGGGTTGCAAGAAAAGAAGAGGCGTGCACGTAGGCGAGTGAGCTCCACCTGGCGTTGAGCAGAGGGGAATTCCGAAAGAACTTCCGGGAACAACTGCTCAAGGAGCTGGTTGTAATGCACGGACCATGCAACCCAGAAACCGAGACGGCTCATCCAAAACAAAGCATGCTCCATGTTGAGCTACGCACAAGGGTTCAGCTCGATCGTCTCGGGTTCTGGATCAAGGGAGACTCACCACGAGCTCGCACCCAGAAACCGAGACGGCTCATCCAAAACAAAGCATGCTCCATGTTGAGCTACGCACAAGGGTTCAGCTCGATCGTCTCGGGTTCTGGATCAAGGGAGACTCACCACGAGCTCGAAAAGCTGTTTGCAAAGGTCGGCTTCCTCAATATGGTCTTCACGAGCTCGACGATACTCGGTCATGAGGTTCTCAAAGGTTAACACCATGTGATCCAAAAGTTCGTCGAACATAGCTGGTGGGGGTTGTAGCCGCGGGATGTCGTAACCAACAAATCTGGATAGGCCATCTTGCCGGACCTCTCTCCTCAATACACAGAACCCGAGCCACCGCGAGGAAGTGCTGGGCGCATAGCGTCCAGCGACCACTCCTGGGGATAGTCCTCAATGGTGCTCGGAACTCGAAGACAGGGAGAGTGGGGAGAGGGCGAGGGGGCGGAGCCAAGGCTCGGTTGAGGAACTGGAAGAAAGAAAAATGCGGCCCCCCAGCGGGTGCTGAACGGGACGTAGCGAGCCAGCAGTGGAGAAGAAGGTCTGCGCGACGAATGGGTCCTGGCCCGACGACACCCCTGCTACCGGAAGCTGGTCCTGGGTATGTCTCCAGCGACGCAGCATCCAAACGCTCATGGAAGAATTGGTGTGGGGTACGAAAACTCTCCACGCCATACCCGAGCGCAAGGCGGGTCCCATCCACATTATGATGGTCCCAGTCCAACAAGAAGCGGGGAAAGTCGACAGGTTGAGGAAAAGCGAAATCCGAGATTCCATGTCAGGGCGACGTTGCGCAAAGAAGAGGACATGACGGTGGGAGACAAAGAACCTGAGGAGGCAGGGAAAGGGACAGAACCCGAGACAGGGGCGGGGTTCTGAATTGGATCAGAACCCAGAAAACCCCTGTCTCGGAAAAGAACCCGCACGGACTGCTCGCTTAAGGGGATTCTACTTTGGGAAGTAGATCAAAAGAAAACCAAAGAGGGTCGAACCACAGAGGGGAGGAAATACCACAACATGGGGAGTTGAGCACCGAAGACATTGGGGACGCCGGTGCGACAATAACCGATAGGCAGTGACAATAAGCCCTACGACCATGGTGTGGTATTTACAATCCGGATAATGGGACCACCACGAAGGGAGAACACTGGATAATTTGGAATGCGGGTTCCCAAACGGAGAAGACAGAAGGACGCCTTCGTGGGTATTAATTGATGGGCAGTGACAATACCACCACAGGAAAATTTTGAAGGATAAAACTCGCCTTGGGGAAGATGGGGACGCGGTACCTACGGGTTGTTGAGGACAACAACCTTGAAGAGGGGGGGTGATGTCATGAATCACCCGGGTTCTACTTTTTCGCGCGACGCGTCTGTATGGATACAGACACGTCTTAGCAGCACGGGACTCTCATGACGCCACCACGTGACCTTCTCACGGTTGAAACCTGGCCTCGGATTCTAAAGCGGCAGACTCGGGGAGTCTGCGCCACGGGATACAAAAGATGTTAGGGACTAGGAACCCGTACAGACCGACTCTAGTCCCCAGACGCACCAAGGGCTGACATAGAAGAGTACACGAAGTACAGGAGTGGTTGCAAACCTGATCGGGGTTTGAACCACTGAATACGATGACACTTAGGACTAGGAAACCCGAACGTTGGGTCTCCTAGGTCTAACGACGCCATGGAAATCAACACAGAGGAGTCCAGGAGCATCAGCATTAATGCTCCTTAATGCTATAGTGCAGGAACTGATCGCGATTGACTGCGATCACTTTAATTTATTAGAAGCCTATATAAGCACGGTAGAATCTCCATGTACAGTAGATTCTACCTTGTCAAATCTCAGGCTTCTACCTTGGCTTGACATAGGCATTGTCTCCACCCTGCCCCGCTTCCTTCGCACCGTACTACGGGTTATATCCACACCCCGGGTTGTATACCT